>APFE031266062.1:105730-232908 GCA_000404065.3 Pinus taeda
TCAAGCGATCAAGCTTCTACCAAAGGACCTGCTCTGATACCAATTGTTGGAAATAATACTGAGAGAGGGGGGGTGAATCAGTATTAGAAAATCAGATACTTTTTCATTTTCACACTTAGATTCATATACGTGACTTCAGTTAAGTATATCAATGTATATACGCGACTGTATTAAAAGAAACTAGCGTATATTCAGTAACATTTATGATTTAGTTAGTTTATCTTCAGTGAATGCTTCAGAACATTATTAACCATATTGACAGTAAACAGGAGCAGTATAACAAAACAGATCAAAAGCCACACACATGAACACCATGATATAAGGTGGAAACCCAATGTGGGTGGAAACCACCTGTTGCAATTTGTTTCTAACTTCCTTTAATAAGAAACTTCTTTTACAATGTACTGGTGCAGTCCTTTACTAGTACGCAGGCTTCTACCTGCAGAAGGCTACCACCTTCTTAGCTCTTTTACTAGCCGTTCCTTTTACTAGTACGTAAGCGCTGGCCTACTAAAGGCTCCAACCTTTACTCGTTTTCCAGATGCTCCTAGAAGGGAGCTCCAACCCCCTGGATCTTGTACTGGCCAATATGTTTACCAGTACGTAGGTGTTAGCCTAAAATCATCCAGGGACCACATTTCATACATTTTCATACTGGATCCATAAAACAATCACCATTGCAATACAACCTGCATCATTAATCTCTGAATCACCCAATACTGAAACCCTGTCAACAACACAGTCACAGACTACATAACTCTGCAACAACAACCAGATCTAATAGCAACTTCAAATATCATACTTCATACTGTATACGCTTCTTGGACGAACCCAACCTGCATGTATATGCACTTTTACCGAAGACAACCCACGTACAGATCTGCAAATTCTACCTCATAACTTTGCAGCTATTCCAAACATCAGAACATACCCAGATCATAACATTCATACAATAAACATGCGTCAATAGATCTAGTCTATCCTTACTCAAACCATATAAAGATAATCATTCCAAGCCTTGAGATCCCGTTCCATCTATCATCATCCTCCACATGAGTGCAACCTTGGTTTAGATCAAGCAAGACATCACCAACCCATAACCAGCATCTGGATCTCACACGTCATCAGACATTCATCACTTACACACCCTTTCACACACACTTACCCCCTCTTGGCCTAATGATCTTCTCCTTATATAGGTTTAGGCTTCTCTCAATACCATGATCCAAAACCATGTAGAACCAATACCTTGGACCCAATACCTGGGGTCGTCACTTTGGACCAAATACCATGGACCAAATACCACGGAACAAAACCATGGTTTTCGACATGTACGCGCCTTTCCCTCTGTGAACCAGTGTGTATACTCATATGCGCCTTCTGCTCCGCTAACCCGCGTATATACGCACTTTCGTCACGGTCAACCTGTGTATACCTCTCTCTTGACTTGCTGCATTCTGATCTGTCATATGATTAAGTTTCCATCACCTGTATCAAACCTCTGAGTGAGTTTCCATCAAGGACAACACCCGAATCATAATGCCAACACTTAAGACCGCCACTCCTAGCCCAACCAACCCGAACCCAAATAACAGACCAGTGCAATCTGTTCAAATAATTGAAACCGCAGAGCTAGAAACCAATCTAAGGGAATGCAATGACCTTCAATTAAGGTCTAGGCACATTATAGAGACTGAGGGAGATAAAAATGTTCAAGTTGAAAATCAGTTACCCACTGAGCAACCATTACAAGAAGAAGATGTGGTCAGAAAACAAACTCATGACCGAGCAACCACATCTTCTCCCCAATTCCCAGAATAATTAATTATACCACGTCCTATAGAACATCTTGACTTTGATATTCTGGGAGGACTTAAGAATTTGTAGATAAAAATCCCACTCCTCCAAGCTATCCAAGATATCCCAATATATGAAAAGACCATCAAAGAGCTATGTATGAAAAAACCAAGGAGGCGAATAACAAATAACCCAACAGTCCAAGTAGTTGGCACCTTATCTGACTTGTTATCAAGAAGAGAAGCACCCATCAAATATGAAGACCCAGGAAATCCAATAGTGACAGTGCAGATCAATGGAAAAACCTTCTCAAATGCCTTAGTTGATTTAGGGGCTGTAATTAATATCTTAACAACCACCACTTGTCAAAAACTGGGCATTACATCAGTAGAACCAACTTCCACTTTATTAGAACTGGCTGACTGATCGTGGTTAGGTCGGAAGGCATGCTACATGATGTCATGGTATATGTTGATTCCTAGGAATACCCTGTCGACTTTCTGATAATAAACCCCAAAAACTGACTTGATGGACATCCATTGATTTTAGGCAGACCTTGGCTTGCAACCGCTAATGCTTACATTGGCTGCCGACAAGGCAGTATGACCATAACTAGAGGAAATAACATCAAGAACCTAGCCCTATACCCTCCAGCCCAACCAAGTGTAACAATAATAAAAACTAACAAAAATCTTGTATCATACCTTACCAAAAATATTAGATCCCCATTAACCATAGAAGATGCCCTCGATTTCAAAGATCAAACAAAGGATGATGTTATTAACAACTTCATTAACCGAGCTGAATCCAGATCCCACGTACAATGTCACATGATAGAAGCAGCATTTGACAATAAACTAGAAGAAGATCCCCTCAAAGACACTCATGATCAGACAATGCCTACTACCTCTGTTTCAAATAGAAAAACTATAGAAATTGAGCGAGGAAAAACTTTGAATATCAATAATAACCTGACTCTTGAACAAGAAGAGAAGCTGATCCAACTACTCAAAAAATACAAGGAAGCATTTGCATGGGATTATCTAGATATGAAGGGAATCGACCCCTAGCTATGTACACACCACATTTATAAAGAAAAATGTGTGAGACCTATTTGCCAACCCCAAAGAAGACTTAACCCTCATCTAAAAGACACTGTGAAAGATGAACTACAAAAAATTTTAGATGTAAACTTTATTTATCCAATCTCCGATAGAAAATGGGTCTCTCCACTTGTAGTGGTGCCAAGGAAGAATGGAAAGTGGATAATTTGTGTAGATTACAGAGAATTAAATAAAAAAACCCAGAAAGATCACTTCCCCCTTCCATTCATTGGCCAGGTATTAGATACATTAGCAGGAAAGAAATTCTTTTCTTTCTTGGATGGCTTCATCAGATACAATCAGATTTAGATTGCCCCTAAAGACCAGGACAAAAATACTTTTACCTATCCTTCGGGAACGTTTGCCTACAGAGTTTTACCCTTTGGCCTATGCAATGCCCCTGCCACATTTCAAAGGGCTATCCTCAACATATTTTCAGATTTAATAAATGAAGGGCTCGAAGTATACATGGATGATTTCACACCATACGGAGATGATTTCGACTCAACATTAGACACATTGGAAAAAGTGCTACAATGGTGGGATGATGACTGAAGGACTCATCCTAGGTCATTATATCTCAGCAGGTGGAATATAGATAGATCCAGCCAAAAATCAAATAATCTTGTTAATACCTACTCCTACCACACAGACAGAGGTATGCAGTTTTCCTGGATTTTCTGGTTATTATATGAGATTTATAGAACATTTTTCTCAAATAGCTGCACCTCTATACGCACTAACATGGAATGTTGATTTTGTTTGGAGAAATAAATGTGACCATGCTTTTGAGGATCTGAAAAAGCTTGTGCCAACAACCCCAGTGCTCAAAGGTCCAAATCAGGACCTGCCATTTCAAATTTCATTAGATGCTTTAGACACAACTATTTGAGCAGTCCTTGGCCACGAAGAAGACAAAAGACCATATGCAATCTATTATATTAGCAAGATTTTTTCTCCCACTGAGTTAAACTATACTGTTATTCAAAAAGAATTTTTAGCTGTAATACATGCTGTAAATAAATTTAAGCATTATATCACTGGATATCTTGTTGTTTTATATACAGATCACTTTTCCATAAAATATTTAGCAAATAAACCAATTACAAATGGTAGAGTAACAAGATGGTTGATTTTACTGCAGGAATTCGACATCATAATAAAAGATCGACCTGGGAAAGAAAATCCTGTAGCTGAATTTCTCTTGCGAATGCCAAAGCTAGTGGACGCAAAAACAGTCGAAGATCAATTTCCAGATGAAAATTTATTTTTCGTTACTGTCCAAACACCCTGGTATACTAATGTTGTGAACTATTTAGCAGTAGGAAAATTACCAAAACATCTGACCCCCAATGAACGAAGGCAAATTGTGCAATGTAGTACCCGATTTTCGTGGATTGGGGGATACCTATTTCATACAGGGGTTGTTATGCACATTAGAAGATGTGTCCATGAAGATGAAATATTTGATATTCTGAAAGCCTATCATGATGGACCGTGTGGCAGACATTTCGCAGATCAAAGAACTGGTCACAAAATTCTGCAAACAAGGTATTATTGGCCCAAAATCTTCAAAGATGCAAAGAAATTTGTTCAAGCTTGCAACAGTTGCCAAAGAGCAGGACGCCCTGGATAGTCCAACGAAATTTCTTTAAACCCACAGCTAGTCATTGAAACATTTTAGCATTGGGCGCTCAATTTTGTTGGTCCGATCAACCCATCATAAAACCAGAAAACATATATTTTGGTAGCAACAGAATATGTGACCAAATGGGTTGAAGCAGAGGCACTTCCAAGAGCTACAGAGGATTCTGTCATTCATTTCCTGTTCCAAATATTCGTGCGATATGGCCTCCCAAGAGACATAATCACGGATGGGGGACCACAATTTGTTGGTAATAAAATTGCTGCAACATTAAAAAACTATCATATTCAACATAAAATTACCACTCCATACCACCCATAGGCAAATGGCCAAGTAGAGAGCACAAATAAAGTAATAGAAGCAATACTAACAAAAACCATTGCGTCACACAGACGCAATTGGGCTACAAGATTGTCGAAAGCCTTATGGGCATACAGAACATCATGGAGAAACACTACCGATTATTCACCGTATCAGCTAGTATTTAGAAAGGAACCCATCTTTCTAATAGAATTTGAAATAAAAACTTTGAGAACAGCACAAGAAGTCGGTCTAGATTTAAATGAGGCCCAGATCAATAGACTACAACAAATCAATGAGTTGGATGAAATCAGGCTCTCCACTCTTCAACATACTGCATTAATCCAACAACAGAGAGCAAAATGGCATGATGCCCTCATAAAAAAGAAAGTATTTCGCGAAGGAGATTGGGCACTCCTATACGATTCTAGGTTTCAGGATTTTTCAAGGAAACTTCAGACTCGCTGGCTGGGACCATATGAAATCTAGAAGGTGCATGATAATGGCACCATTACTTTAACCACCATTGACAGATCTGGACATACCTTTAAATCAAATGGCCACCAAGTTCGATTGTACCGCAAACCACTTACTCAGGAATCCTTCTACCAGTAACTCTAGGAGGACTCCGACATGTAGATTCTGGTTGAGGAAGAAAACTCTTCCTCGCCTTTGGTTCACTAAGTGATTTGATTGATTTCAAATTCTATATATAATTCTTTTTGTTTTATTTTACTTTCTGTACAGATTTTTTGCATTTCTGCAATTGTTGCACTTTGCTGTTCCTTTTGGAAGGAACAACATTTTCACCACTTTGTTGTTCCTTTTCAAAGGAACAGTTCTTTTGCATTTTTCTGTTCCTTTCCGAAGGAACAACATTTCCACCATTTTGCTGTTCCTTTTCGAAGGAACAACACTTTTGCATTCTGTTGTTCCTCTCCGAAGGAACAACATTTCCACCATTTTGTTGTTCCTTTTTGAAGGAACAACACTTTTGAATTTTTCTATTCCTTTCTGAAGGAATAACATTTTCACCGTTTGCTATTCCTTTTCAAAGGAACAACACTTTTACATTCTACTGTTCCTTTCTGAAGGAACAACATTTTCGCCGTTTGTTGTTCCTTTCCGAAGGAACAACACTTTTACATTTTGCTACTCCTTTCTGAAGGAACAACATTTTTTCCATTTGCTGTTCCTTTCCGAAGGAACAACATTTTTTCATTCTGATGTTCCTTTCTGAAGGAACAACATTTTTGCCTTTTTGTTGTTCCTTTCCGAAGGAACATCACTTTCACGTTTTGCTGTTACTTTTCGATGGAACAACACTTTTGCATTTTTGTTGTTCCTTTTTGAAGGAACAACATATCCACATTTTTGTTGTTCCTTTCCGAAGGAATAGCATATCCACATTATTGTTGTTCCTTTCCGAAGGAACAACACTTTTGTTTTTGTTGTTCCTTTCCAAAGGAACAATACTTTTGTTTTTCTGCTATTCCTTTCTGAAGGAACAACACTTTCGTTTTCTGCAGTTCCTTTCTGAAGGGACATCACTTTTGTCTTTTGTTGTTCCTTTCCAAAGGGATGGTACTTTCATTTTTTTTTGTTCCTTTCCAAAGGAACAACACTTTCGTTTTTTGCTATTCCTTTCCAAAGGAACAAAACTTTCATTTTCTTGTTGTTCCTTTCCGAAGGAACAACATTTTCGCATTTTTTTGTTTTCGCTTGCTTTCTTTGTTGTTCCATCTTGAAAACAACATGTTTGGAGTGCATTTTTTTTCTTCTTATATGTGTTTTACCATTTAGAGCATTTTTGAGAGATGGTCATTTAAGGAACATCTATACATTTATGCAAGAATACAAAAACTAGGGGATACTGAAATCAACAAATCACGCAAAAATCGTCAACTTTAGAAGAAATTGCTTTGAAATGATAAGAGAAAAGAGGAAAGGACACAACTATTTATATCACCTTGCTGTCATTATTTTACTAATACCAAAATGATTGATTACTTTTATCATGATGGTTCTTTCTAAAATCCCCATAATTCTCTTTGATTATTATTATTGAATAAGAATAAGGGCATATTTTTCTCTATTGAGATGTTCAGGCTTCTTCCACAATCCCTACTCTTAAGGAGAGTTGAACCACCCTCTATATATAAATAGGAAAAGTGCTATATAAAAGAAAAGAAGAAAAAAAAAATGTTTATCTATATGATTGCTAACATGATTTTTCAAATGAAGGATAGGGGGTCTCAACAAGAGCCAGCCTACCATGATCATAAGGAAGAAGGTGAAGTGGAATTCCCACTATGGTCACCACACTAGGGATATTATCCAAGAAGCACATCAGAAAAATAAAAAGTCCTTGGAACAGGAGGTCTGATCACGAGCCGGCCTGCCCACCTTTCACTCCTTCCTGGTGAATGGCATTGTGATTTAGTTGGTTACCAAGCCAGCACAATGGCCTCCATTCTGACATTGCAACAACAATTTATTAGGAATATACAAAGGATTATGGTTCCAAGGGTGAAATAAACAACTCTTTCAAGGCTATGGACACCTATGGGCAACAGAGGTCTATTGATGGTATTGAAGTCATATTTCTTATACACCAATAGTAACTATGTATATAACCTTTTCGAACCTTTGATACATGAAGATCATTTACAAATCAATCATGATGGTAAAATTCGATAATGACCACATAAGAACTTTTATTCACGCCAGCTATCCTATCCTCCATTTCTCGCATCATATCACAACATTTTCATATTTATTAGTGATTCTATCATATGCCTCGATTTCAGTAATCCGCTCTTTTTTGTAAACATGGCATATCTCTATACGTTGTTCCTTTATTACTCTGTACCATTGTAGTTTAGCACGCTGCTCCTTTATTTGACGGCCGAGCACGGCCTATCAAATTACAGGGGGGTGTAGGTGATCTCCATAATTCACTGGCATACGTGTCAGCTCATCATTCGGAAGAATTATGACTCAGGAATATCAAGCTTAACGGTATTTTGTTTCCCAATATGCATGGCTTGCTATTCCAATGCCATTTCCATGTTTTGCTCTACACAAATTAGTAGTAAGTTAGAAATTCGAATAGCTTGTTGTTCCATCATCCTCTCCGTGTTTTTTTTTCTTCTTAACAGTGAGCTAAAAATTTGAACAACATGTTGTTCCATTGTCGATTCTATGTTTTTATAGTGTGCTAAGCGTAAATAAGATGGGAGGAAGATCAATTCGTAGTGAGCCATAGGTGTTTATGATCTCTAATGCTACACAATAAATCCTAGCAAGCGCAGGATGGATAGCTTACCTTAACCGTTTATAGCAATCCAATGAAATGGTGGCAATTGAATTTTTACAGAACTTGCAAGAAAATCATTCTTTGGTGAGAGGGAGATAGATAGCAGTCACTGATGACATAATTTTAGAATTTTTAGGATTGCCAGCCGCTGGATCTGTGTGGACTCTAAAAAAGGTGAGACTGCGAGATGCCATGACCATTTTCTAGGATGAAGGGTAAAACCTTACTGTAAAAGGGAAAGGAGTTTTGCTGGCAACCCTGGGAGAGCCGTGGGAAGAATTGGCAAGAATTATCCAAAGCTACATCACTTGCGATGGCAGGAAAGATGTGGTAAGACCACACCATCTCAAACTTTTAGCCCTATTAAAGCAAAAATGAGCTGTGAATTTGCCTGCATTTTTAAATTTTTTATTACTCGATGTTGCCCGAAGCATGAAGAAATCTCACCATGTAGAGTCAGTAGTAAGCCACCATGGGCTAATATGACTAATAGTTAGCTACAGTCTTGCCCAACAGAAGAGTAGTTGGGAAGAATTGATTTTCTTGATAGATGGGGGACTGGCTTTGCCAGCCCCAAAACTAAAACATATTTCCAGTACGTCGAGCAGACCATTGAAACGAAGAAAGTTTGTTAGATTGGCAAGGATCAAAGGAATGCTAGGAAATTCCCAGGGAAAAATTAGTCAACCTATGGAAATACATGATTCAGGAGACGAACAAACCCCACAATTGGAAGGTGGGGAGAACGAAATAGAATTGGAGGAAAATGATGAAGGAGAACTGGAGGAGGAGACTGAGCAATCTGGTTAGGAAGAAGGGGAGGAACCATAGCAACGTAGTGAGAATTCACTACAAAACCATCTGCAAGAAGATGAATTGGCCCAAATTATGGCCAATATAGGTGAATATATCCAACCTCACAGCCCACTCAACCCCCATACCAAAGAAGGGCCGCAGGAGCACTCTGCTCATGATAAAAGTGCATCCAAGGAACTGTGTGACGAGGAGGAAGAAGAAGAGGATCACTCTACTCATGATAAGAGTGTATCTGGGGAGAAGAGTGACAAGAATGAGGAAGAGGAACAATCTGTTCCTAGTCAAAATACACCCGAAGAATTGCACGATGAAGAAGAGGTAGAAGAAGAAGCTGCCCAGGAGACAACAGAACAAACTGGGGTTTCTACCCCTAAAAAACTTGATTAGCAGAACACTAAAGAAGTTCCCCAAGAAGACAACAAGGAAATTGGCCAAGGCGAAGGTACAATGCCTAAGGTACAAAGCCCAAGCCCGAGAAATCAAACAACTATGCCTTCCAAGAAAGAAGAAGAAATTAAAAGATTGCGAAAGGAACAACAGAGATTGCTTAATGTAATTAAGCAATTTCGATAATAGATAAGAGT
Source organism: Pinus taeda (assembly GCA_000404065.3). Lineage (NCBI taxonomy): Eukaryota > Viridiplantae > Streptophyta > Pinopsida > Pinales > Pinaceae > Pinus > Pinus taeda. Next base: position 115,295 of record APFE031266062.1, read on the forward strand.
CTTGAAAATGAGGAAGAAATCAAAAGGAACCTCTATGGCAAAGCATGCAATCACCTAAGAAAAATCCCTTAAGAAAAAGACCAAGAGGACTCAAGTCCAACCTGTTATTTGGAATCAAAAGGAACAACATCTAGCTATTGCAAATGTAGAAGTACAAACAAACAACACACCGAACTATGACAAGGAAATCCAGACAGAGGCACTGTCTTCTAGTGAGAAGGAAACTCAGACCATAAAGATGAGATGTCATAATAAGGAGATCCAAGTAGATCTCTAGCCCAAAATTATCATGTTGGGTAATGACCTGAGGATAGTATCTCTGCAAAAATATTTGGCATAAGCCCAACAAATAATAGAGAAACTCTCAGAAGAGACCGTTCCTCGAGAAAAATACCAAAAGTTACAACAGTAGCTGAAAAACATCAATGCATCAGAAAGCTAGGCCTTTGAAGGATGGCGAAAGGCAGAGGAAAGAGTCAAAAAGGTAACCCATAGACTAGACACAGTCATAAATCAAATGGATACCTTATGTTCTCTGTATACTGATGTTCTAGCATCTAGGGCACCTGCTAGAAACTATGCTTTGTTTTTAATGGAAAGATATTTACAATTGAAAATTAAAGCTGTCAAGGCAAGAGTACCTATAGAGATAAAAACCATTGATGATTTCATAAACTGTTGTAAGAATTGCAGGGTGAAAGTTCAGCAATTGTTATGTGATTTTTATTTTCACAATCTTGTATTAGATGGAGAAATAGAGCAGAGCCCTAGCCCTTTTGTGGGTGATGTCCAACTGTAGGCATTTATTTATTTTGGTGTTAACCAGATAAAGTGGCTTAAAGCCTACAATGTCTTTCAAAGACGGGAGAATGGAATATATCTATGGGTGAGGGGTGAACCTAGAGACCCATTGCAATTATGGAATGAACATAGGAGCCTAATGAGAACTCAGGGTGTGATCCAGAGATTGGGACCTATTCACACAACAGTCATCTGGCAAGGGGTAGAATACTTCTTTACCATCAAATACCTTGCCATAGCAACAACCAAATTCTGATACCAGACTTCTAATTGGAATATCCAAAACAGAGAACCATTCAATTATGAGAATTTTAAGCTAGCTGCTGACCACTTGGGTATCTATGGTGACCTCATTTTGAGAGAAGCCCCATCTTGGTTAGGATGTAGGTTCCGAATTCCAGTCATTTGGTATCCTGCACCAGGATATAGAGCCTTATATGAATTGCTTGAAGGTCAGACAAGGCATATTTTTGAATTCTTAGCTAGGAATCATGGTTGTAGACCACATACTGAGAACCCATCTCCAACCTATTCTCTAACTGTCTTGCATGTCAATTACAATGTTTTCATGAGGGCATGAAAAAGGGTAAGCAGGGGGGTGTGTTGAGCACTAGAGAAGGTATGTAATTGCCACTTATTTCATTATCTTTTCCTTTAATTCATAACTTCTTTACATTATGAAATGGGCATATGATGAAGGATTATGATGAATTTTAGGAGATTTGTGAGTAACATAAAATCACTAATTATTACCTTTTCCTATGCAGAAGAAGAAGAAAATGGAATATCGCCATTCCAAGGGAAAAGACAAGACAAAATCAACTGTTGTCCCTTTGATAGGGAACCACATCCAAGCAAGGCAATCTAGATCGGAGTGCATAAGCCAGGAAAAGGAAGAGGAGATACCAAATAGGCACAAGAGAACGAAGAGATAACTGAGAAATAACGATATGGCGAATCCCTCAGGATCCTTCGATCCTGAGGGATCTCTCCCTTAAAGAATATCTGTATCTTTGGTATTTCTACCCGGCTGCTATAAAAAGGGACAACGTCGCTAGCCCAAGGGGCGGATTATTATCTTCTTATAGAATTCACTGTTGTAACTTAAACTTTGATCATCGACTCTCTTTAAAGAGCGATTATTGTAACTCTGTTTTCATGATTAATATATAAACTCTATTGTTGTTCTATCTTTGATTCTGGAGTAATCACAGTAGTGCATCCCTGGAGGCTAAGGGCCTGGCCCTAGTGGATCACTTGCTTCTTGTACCATTATTTTCCAATTCCAAGTTGTGTGCAGTTTGATTTCTTTTATTTACTTCATTCGGTAATCTGTTGTTCCTTATCATTTCATGTATTAGCTCTGTTATATTTCATTCATATTTGAATAAGTAAGGTTATCCTCTACAACTAGAATGTTATGCTATTCATTCTGAATTTATATCGCACTGTCGTTCCTTTATAGATTGATATTATTGTATAAAATTGTTGTTCCTTTATAGGTTACCATTATTGTTCGTTTATAGAGTAATAGTGTTGTGTATTTATAGATCGGTACTATTGTCCATTTAACTATGGTTTACCTCTAAGTGTGATTGTTGTTCATTGGGATTGTTGTTCCATGGTTGCTATTCAATATTTCGTAAACTTACCTTAGTTCGTTGTTCCATTTTCTGTTTGTTGTTCAAATCATTTCTGAGGTAAAGATTGCTGCTTAATTCCTTGAGATTGCAATTGCCGCTTAATTCATTTCTATAGGTTAAAGCGTCGCTGTTCAACCTTTTTAAAATAGATTAGTTGTTGTTCCCTTTCCTGTTAACTGAATTATCATTTCAAGTAATTGCTTCGATGTGAACAGAATGATCTGAAACTGTAGTGAACATTGAGTGTTGCTATCCAGTTCCTAGATTGACGATCTTCTCCTTGATTGTTTTTCAATTGCATCAGTTTACAAAGGGAAGAGTTATCATCACTGCACCCTTGACTGATGGAGTGTTGTAGTTTCTTAAATGAATGATTTAGTTACAAAGCATTTCAAGTTTTTTTCCATTACATTTAGAGTTTGTTTCTAGCATTTATTTACTTTTGCAAAGAGCACTATACTACTAGCATTACTCTTGACAAGTGACCACCTCAAACTGAGTACACTGTTTGATATAAAAAATTGTACCTAGATTGATAATTAATGTAGGGTAAATAGAGGTGAAAAATACCCTTTTTACTACTCAACAATTTGCCAGAAATTCATGCATATAATATATAGAATGGTTCATCTATGAGACAATGGGAATTGATGATGACAAACATGGTAAATTTTCTTTTATCGAGTCATTTTAAGATGGTGATGATAGACCAGTGCTAGCCCATTCAAGGTTATAATAATTGATGGGAAATGTGTGGAGGATAGTTCATACCTCCGGTTATCTCAAACTCACCCAAAAGTTCCTTCTCAGGAAAGAGATGATAGGTAAAATCTATAAGGTGGTGAAAGAAGCTTGTTCCCCAATGGTTCAACTCAAATAATATGAATATCGGTTCCACAGGAGAGGAATATTTGTAATGAAATTATATAATGTTAAAGTATCTCGACCAACATTCCAAAGGTTTGATCCATGCTTATAAAATGTGAAGCTCAGAGCTCGGGTCACCCTCCATCCAGATCTAGACACATAACCTCGACTCTGGAAACATACATCTGATAGGGTTAATGAGGAGCAGAACCACAGCGTTGAAATGTCAGCACTTACCCAACGATTGTGATCCATTCTAGCACCTAACAAAGAAGGCGTCTAATCCATAGTGTAGCTCACTGTAATGAGGTGGGGACTACTAAACAGGTGGTCTTCTCCCATTGGATCAGCAATGTTGAAGGTATTAGGTATCAGGTAAAAGGAAAAGGGTAATTGGTAAGGTCATGGATAGCTCGCCCCTCTACCTAAACTAATCCTTCGTCACCCCGGACAAACTCCCGATCTTCAAGTGTCTCCCCACGCCTGGGTTCATCCTCTGCCTCCTGGGCAATTATCCCTGTCCTTTGCATAAATCTCTTCAACCCTAAACATACTGCTCGACAGTGATCTTTCAGTCCCAGATAAAGAACATCATGCCTGGACTACAGTGCGGGATTCACCTCTCTGCATACTCCCAAAGGTCAAAGACACCTTCCAAGGTCATGTTTAGTCCTCCTCGTGGGCTCTAGGTAACCTGACACCCTGACCTCATTTTTTGTATAGGGATGAAGCATGCGGTGATTGTAATGCCCAACACCCATGAGGTCAAAATCACTAGTCTCGAGCCTTTAACAGACACCGAGACCCAAATAGACAACCTTATTTGTCCCTTCCCACTCACATACCTTTGCTATGAAATGTTTTCTAACCACGTAAGGAATGAGGACCCATTTAGGGTTGTGAATTTTGGACTGGACAACCAAATTGCTCCTCTAGTTCATCACCATCCTGAGTTTGTAACTTGGCTAGATGACTCTTATCAAAAGGAGAAGAACCACTTCGTTTCTATTTCAACGGTTCTAATCATTAAGATAACCCCTCTCTTAATCCAAAGAGCTCTAAATTTACTTTAATCCTCCACTATGTATACGTTCACTAATGCCGCCCTAGCTAGTCATTTCACAACGCTCCCAGCTGGAGAGAAAAAATCATTCTTGGGGAAAATCCTTGCCCCAAAGGTCAAAACTCTGCCCTTAGATATTCTATTTCCACTAACTTTATTTAGGGCATCTGTTCAACCCGCTTTAGCCATAATTTCTTGTTTAATGGGTGAATACACCACCCTGGAAATAAACAGGGCCACTTTGGGTTATTTACATAAAATGAAACAATCTGCGTGTCAACTTAATATCCTTGGATATCTTTTAGCTTCTATCTTCTTCCAATTCAACTATTTTAGGGTCTCCTCTTATTTCCACTACTACTCATTGTTGTTCTACCTGTTCCTCTACACCCACAACGAAGAGTTTCAATACCTTCACCCGGATGTGTTTTCCCCTAATAAAGAGAAAAATTTTGTCTTTGACTGGAATATCTCAATGAGAAAGAGACATAGTTTAGGCAGGTACTCTCATTTCATTTCATATTTCATGGCCATTGCTTACCAAATCATCCCTGGGATCCCACCTCCCAGAATCTTCCCAGAGCAAAAGGAGCTCCTCCATCTCAATGAGAAAGCTTCCATTAGATACTGGTACCTCTATGAGGATCACATAGAAATTTGGGTTTTTGGATGTGAACTTCCTCCATATCATCTACCAGTATTTTTACCTATGAGGATATTCGTCCTTGAGTTCATCAAACAAGTCCTCAGTGTAGACTTACTCCACTTTGTATCGGAAGAGAAAGGTTACATTTTTTAAATGGGACAGCCAGTAGGCCCTTTTTTGATAAGTACCAAACATGCCTTCAAAATAGTTGAGGCCCTGCTTGAAGCCATGGTGTTTGAAAAGGGAAAAAAATGGCATTATGATCCCTGAGGCATCCTTGCTTGAAGAAGGGAAAAGTTTAAAGCTTCAACTTATGTACGTGATCTTAAGCCCAAGGTTGAATGGAAATATAACTTTCGTTCCTAGCCTCTTAATACAAAGATGGAGACCGAATCCATAGTTAGGATGAACAAAGCACAAAAGAGGATTGCTGACACTTCAGGGACAACTGACATGGAAGAGGGACATTTTCATAAAAGGGAAAGAATTCAAGGGCATGAAGAGGAAGAGGAAGAGGAAGAGGAAGAGGAATAATAATGTATTCAACTAGAAACACAAGTGTCAAATAGCCCAGGTTTCCTGATCAATCTAGAAATACCACCAGTTTCTTCGTCTACATCCTCGACTAAGGTAGCTACCTTGGAATCAGAAGATAGCCTCTATGCTACAAGAACAAGTTGGTTGCAAGGAAGGGCCATCCAAGTGAGAAACAGGAGAGAAAAAGAAAAGTTTCACCAAGAAATGACCTCCAAGATAACTCCTTGCCACACCATGGTACTAGCTATGATGGACTTGGAGAAAGAGGAGATGAAGATAAGATTGCAACGTCCTTCTATCTAAAACCTGACTTTTGGCTCTCAGTTCTAGGATTTGGATGTATATTTGGATTTAACTAGTGTCCTTTTGGTAGATAAATTCAATATACATAGACAGGTGGGAGAAATGTTGTATAATGACATCAACAAGCATAATATGACCATCGATCGGGCTCAAACTTATATAGAGAAGATCTTTGAAAAGGGAAAGATAGAGAAGATCAAGTCCCGGGCGATTTTTCAACAAAAGGAAGTATATAAAGAGCTAATCATGAAGATGGGGGTGGATCTCGAGGATAAGGAAGCAATAGCAACTGTCTTATAGGCCACTTAGAAAGTGAACCAAGAGTTAAGATTAGAATTGAAGATTCCCAGAGGCGAGCACATTCAAACTCCTAAGTTGATTCAGAGCAAAAAGGAGGAGGCCCTAATGCAGTAGCTTATCGAGAGAAAGAACAGGCTTACTTCCTTGGAGATGAATGTGTCTGATTTACAAAATAGAATCACTTCTCATGTTTGCATGATAGTAGTGCATGAAGACCCTCAAAACCCCACCGAGTGCCTCACTCAGGGATTGACCAAGCTACGGTTATTTGAAGGGGATTTATTGAAGGCTCAAAGTGCCTTAGATGTCGCCATAGATCAAGTATCTCAGAAAGAGAAGCTGCTCCAAGCTTCGATTGCAAATACAGAAAAGTTCACTAGGGATCTACAGAGTGCCACTCAAGAAAACAAGGAACTAAGGACCTGACTCAAAGGAAACCTAGCTCTCATTGAGACTAGGTAGCTGGTTTGGGACAAGGTCATTTATGAGATCAACCAAATTTGGGAACAAATAGCCTTGATACAGGATCAAAAGAATCTTAGTGCAGAATTTTCCCCTTCTCTCCTAAATGGAAAACAGGAAAGCATCACCAAATCTCAATATTCTAAGAAATACATTCATTTCCTAACTGAGAGGTCAATTGAGGAGATGAGGCCACTAGATATAGCTGACAGAATGGATGCGGTGGTAGAAATTTCAAAGGTTATTTTAAAGGAAGAAGCAAGAGCTAAAGTGGAACAGAGCCTAATAAGGCTACAAAAGGAGGTGGTAGCTTTCAATGACAAGTTCAACAAGCTCTCTGAAGTTGGGTTACCAAATTTGTGGGGGCCAAATAGAGAGTTGTTCACAGTGGAGCTATATAACTAGAAAATGATGAATATCAAAAGTAGGACTGGAGAAGCCCCTGAGAAAACATCGGTCCTCAAAGGAATAACCATAATGAATTTCCTTGAGAAATAATTTCATCTTCTCGAGATGGTTAAAAGTACCTTTCAGCGCAAATTGGATTATGTAGGGGTGATCCATCTCAGGCTCCATTATAGATGACTCAACTCTATCCCTCTACCTCCTCCAGCCATGTGGTAGTGATGCAAACAATTTACCAACCCCCAACTACTTCAGATGGTTCATCCTTGGGTTCCAATTGCTTCTCACCGAGAATCAACATCATCTCGTCATTCCTGAAATATTAATCTTATTGTGCCAGCTATGGCCTTTTTATTTCACTTTCCAGTTATTTTTACTCTATGATTTACTATGTATTTGACAAAACATTTTATTATGATTAGAATGGTTGTGCTCTCACGCATGCTATAATTTTGATATGCGATTTTTACAATGATGGAAAAATCAAGAAAGAATATTTCTTTAGCGACCTATGTTTAAAGGTCTTTGTATATATATGATCTCCATGAATGAATACAGGTTCAAAATTTTGGAAAGAAAACTCTATGTTATTTTTTGGAACATTTCTGCTTCTTTGAAGGATGTGTAACTCAGATTATTAATGAAAAATCGATGGTGATTCCTTCATTTCAGGATTACAGTATGTCTTCTCTCTATTGTAATTTCATAATGTTCATATTCCTCTCAGGTTCCACGTTATGTAGCTACCAAATATGTTTCCTTCTTTCTTATAGATTAATTTGAGTTAAGATGTTAGCACAAGTGCCTATATTAGTCTTTGGAAACTAAATCTTTAATTGTGCTCCATGAATATTTGCATCCATTCCTTTTGCATATTCATCATGTCTTTATGAATCCCCAGAAGTGTGGAATTATCAATATTTCGATCTCTACATGATGGGTTCTCTCTCTCTCTCTCTCTCTCTCTCTCTCTCTCTCTCTCTCGCTCTCGCTCTCTCTTTCTACTTTTGTATTCACTACTAAAGTAATTGATCTGTAATTCCTTGAGCTGTTTGGCCTCCTTGATTTATCATTTATGCTATTGGGTATGATGCATATATGAATGTATAAATAAATCATGGATTATGCCTTTCTTTGATGATTGAACCAACTAAATTCTCTTGGTAAGAAAATGCATAAGTGATGTCTCTATTCTTTGAAGAATTATAGGAGACACATCAGATCTAGATGTTCGAGGCACTGATCTTTCAACAATCAGAGTTGTCTCTAGAATTGACAACACATCCCATGATGGAGATTACCCTCATGTGTACTTAAACTGTCATCATAACCACAACCTGTTGTGAGTTGGCAACTAATTTATGTTATAATTTTGTTAGACTAATATAAATTAGAAAATGAAACCAATATATAGATTAGTTACAATAAATATAGTAGAAATTAATATAGCAATCATTCCAATAGTGTCGACTAGTCTATATTGAGACTAATCTTAATGCCTCATGGGATGGTGTATCAACTCGTCTCATGCTTTATCCCAATAATCATTCAATGCCATAATATTGCTCTGAGGTTCTATTCAAATTTTGGCAATTTATAATACTTGTAGCCTTCCACTATTTGCACAGCTCTATAGATTCAAGTGGTACACTAAGTCTAGGTTAATTAGTATACGTTTAATGAAGGTAGTTTGTTGTCCTAAATCCATATTCAAAATATCTTGCAAACATTCCGTCATAAGTATGGGATCTTGTAGGTTATTCATATTCTCTATTTTCTTAATTCGATCGATATTAGAAGTCTCATACTCATAACAAACACGCATACACATATGCCAATATTTATCCAATATTAATTATTAATATCTATGCATCGAACATAGGTCTCAGCTTCTATAGTTCTGTTAAGACTTTGAATATTATATATGTATGTGCAAGACCACTTTTTCCTATTCAAGTATTATGATTGTAGTTTTTAGACTAGGTCTGATCTTTTAACAATGTGTTTTCAAACTTAATTTGGATACTCTATTCAGAAAGTGAATTTCAGTATTTAATCATGATTAGTATTTGTTTTTAAATTTTTGAAATGGTGCAACAATTCAAATGCCTAGTTTCAAAAATAATGCTCATGCATTCCGTTTGGATGAGACTTAACCTATTAAAGGATAAATATGCAATTAATAATTTTCCAATGCTATTAAATTTCTCGTTTTAAGCATCTAAAAACATCATCGGCTATACTCTTCCCTAAATATTTTATACAAACCCATCTTATATATTCCCCTAAACCCCTAAGTATTTTGTGTCTATGATTAATGAATGAATGTTATATATTAATGAATAATTTCTATATGTCTCTTTACGTACATGACGTTGTTTCATATTATGTAAACATATTTTTTATTATAAAATTTATTGAGATGAACTATTTTTTGGATTTATGAATGAATGAATGAAAGTTATATGTTAATGAATAATTGTTAAATGTCTCTTTACATACATGATGTTGTTTCATATTATGTAAACATATTTTTTATGATAATAATTTATTGAGATGAAATATTTTGTGGATTTACAAATGAATGAATGAAATAATGTTTGTTATTTTATTTTTATTTTATTTATTTATTTATTTATTTATTTATTTATTTTTATTTTTATTTTTTTCTTTTTTATGTATCTTAATGTCTTTCTTTCAACTATTTCCTATATAGTATATAGATTGGGTATTGGGGAATTGAGAAGATGATGGTTGGGGGGGGGGGGGGGGCGAGAGGAGAGGAATAGGGCTTCCACCTTCACATGTTTGGCCCTGTTCAGTAGAGAATAAATTAGGATTTGGATAATCTTGGAGAAAAACACCCTCAATCCAACATATCAACAACAAAGTCAATGTTGAATTCACTGTTGCTTCATCGAGTGGAGGGAGGTTCGCTCAACCAAGAATAAACTACTCCCACAATCTATTCTCGAAACCGAGAGGAGCTTATTTAGGTTCTCACATTGTCTATATTAGAATATCCATATTAGAATCTCCATATTTACTTTGTTGTCCTCTTCTTGGAAAATACAACATTCATCCATTGTAGCATCTCGACAATCCATTAGTGATTCATGTTTAAAAACGAAATGATAGATGTTAACAAAACCTAGAACTGATATTCAAAACTTTAAAAAAGAAAACAATTACCACAAGATCAAAATGGAAAAGTACAATTTTGTATATACTTCTCAAACAAAGTGTCAATATTGATCAAGAGAGCCAATATTTCCTCCCGTCTTCACCAGTAGTGTTTGGGTCATCTATGAATTCCAAACATGGTCCTGCATAGATGCCATACACGCTATTGGTGAAGATTGGAGGCAATATTGGTTGTCTTGAATGGTGAAGATGGGAGGATATGTATGAGAATTATCTACAAAATTACACTTTTATGTTTTGATATTGTGGTAATTGTTTCCTTTTTTAAATTACAATGTTGACTAGTGCACAAGGTAAAGAAAACTCCAGTGCTATTTTTATTAATGAATAATAAAAAAATATGAATTTAACATTTATTTTTTGTCAGCTCATGATCCACCCCTCTTGTGCCAACCTTGATAACGTCATGAGTACACAACCAGGCCATAAAAAATAAAGAAAAACAAAATTTAATGATTGTAATAGTTATATAATTAGAAACACCGCCTACCATATTATGAAAACATATTTCTATGATAGTTTTTTGAGATGAAGTATTTTGTGTCTATGATTAATGAATGAATCAATGAATGTTATGTTAATGAATAATTGATATAGGTCTCTTTACGTACATGACGTTGTTTCATATTATGTAAACATATTCTTTATGGTAAAATTTAGTGACATGAAATATTTTGTAGATTTATGAATGAATGAATGGATGAATGTTTGCTATTTTTTTATGTACCTTAATGTCTTGCTTTCAACTATTTCCTATATAGTATATATATTGGGTATTGGAGAATTGAGCGTGACTTGAGGTCCAGGGGAGGGGACATGAGAGCTTCCACTTTCACGTGGTTGGCCCTGTTCAGTAGAGAATAAATTAGGATTTAGATAATCTTGGAGAAAAACAACCTCAATCCAACATAGTAACAACAAAGTCAATGTTGACTTCATTGTTGCTTCGTCTAATGAAGGGAGGTTTTCTCCAAGATTAAAATACTCCAACAATTTCTTCTCGAAACCAAGAGGAGCTCATTCAAGTATTCATGCACACCCATATTTTTAATTATTATTTATTCAAGCAATTAATTTTAATATTTGATCAAGTTTGATCTAATTTTGCCTCATCGATCTCATTAATATGTGTAGGACAACTAGCTTCAATTCAGATGTTGAAGTGGAATAACTATTTGACGCAAAGAGCTCAAAATGATAAGGGTTAGGTGAGACAACAAAATTTGTTTGATATTTGTCTTGTATGTCTTGGTCGAGTGGGAGTTACATAAATTTTTATAAGAAATAACAAACTTTTCCATGAAAACTATTCATGTAATATTTGTCTTTCTTTGACAATTGTGTTTTTATTTGAAGGAAAGACCATACATTTTTCATGGATGGAAGTAGGAGAAACTCTTACTCTATTATTTGGGCATAAGGAACTGGAATGATTTTTCTTTTCTTTTATTAATTATTGATTGCATATAACTTCTCCTCCTCCTTTTTTTTTGTAGGTACATTCATTCACATATTTGGATTTGAAATATTAACTACAGTTGTAGTTATATACAGAAAAAAGACTCATCGAAGTACTCAACTTTATCCCACCAAGCGCTTGGCTACAAGGTGTGTGATTTACTTTTGTGTTGCATTTGATTTCAAGCAATTTTTTATTTCTACATTGCAAATCTTCCAAGGCCATAGATGTTGAGAAAAATTGGGGCCAATAGAATTAAGGTTTCTTTATAATGTTTTCTCTTGTTATATTGACAATTATTGTGATATAATGTTAGTTTATCGTCATCATTATTATTTTGTGTTCATCATCAAAACAATGCTAATAAAGAAGATCACAATGCAAACAGAACACCAGAAATATGCTCCAAGCCAGGGAAAAACCCCTCCACAAGGGAAAAGCCGAAAAAATTCTCTAAGGAAGACTTCCAAGGCCTTTGATCAAGAAAACTCACAAAGTGATAGACCCACCACCCAAATAACAATGCTTCTCTCTATAACTTGGTATGTTTCTCTTCTCTAGCTCAAAATTTGAATAGAGATAGTTATCTTGCCATACGTACGAGCTTTCCAAACAAATAATCGATGCACAAGCCAAACAAATAGACCCTCTTTCTTTCCTCACTATGAATTTTCCTTAGAATTCTTGAAGAGACCGAATTACTTATGTGACTCAAATGAGGTCCAATACCTCTCCTTTGTTGAGAAATCTAGAGCATTATGTGAGTTAGATTATTCAATTTGATTTCTCTTATCTTGACATTTACTTGTGAAATTATATTTTGATTATGTTAGTGTTCATTTTATCAAATAAATGCCAACATGAATATCACAAAGATAAGAACACAAGATGTAATCTCACAGTTAGGGAAAAGCCCCTATGAAGTTCGATTTTTTACAAGACGATATGCATCCTTCTTCACCATGAACCAATCGTGCAAGTTGATGTGATCCACCAAGTTCTTATGCCTTCTCCTCTCCACATGCTTGGCTATATATATGGGGCATATAGAGAGAAAATGGTCATGTCCCTTCAAGTCCTATGGGGTTGACACATGACACCTATGCAAGTTGACTCACCAAAATTCTTTGGTCGACACACATCTCCTCCATGCAATATACATAACCATTTTCTCAAATGTTTGTTGGGGTTTACCTTTAACTAACTGAACTCACTTGTTGCACATGCTAAGTCATGTTCTAGGGTTTTCACCCAAAATACTTGACCAATTCATGATGTGAGTCATGATTATAAATAGTTGTGCTCATACTCAACTCGTTTAAGTGCTCTCTGCACAACAAACTTTTTGCACCAATTTCTCTATGCCTTCTACACACTTTGACCATTCTCCTCTCCACAATTCCAGAAGACTAAATTTTCTCAATCCTTCTTCCTTCAAACTTGGGGCCTTTTCTATCCACTTCCTTCTTTCTCCCTGTCCACATTTCATAAGGAGAGGGATCGTATGATGCCATCCTCCACTCAGGCTTCCCACTCTAACTTCAATGCTTGTCAGCGTAGGTTAGTTCTTCATTAGGAAAATAGTTATGACAATTAAAGGCGATTATCATGGTCCTTCTCATAACACGCCAAAGGGAAATCAACCAATATGTAATAGGAATTCAATGTCCATGCAACGACCCACCACAAGCTTTCCCTCTTAGAAATTTGGATTTGCATGTCCCTCCATTTAGGTTAGTCATCAATTTATTTTCACAAATATATAATTTACATAACTATGTTTATATACAAGTGTTTTTATAGAAAAAAAGTTGATACACATTCTCCTGCTCTAAAGTATCTTTCCATCACACAAATACTCTCTCTTCTGATTGTTGTTGATAACCATAACTCTATAAGCCACAATATAGCTTCAACTCTAGGTGATCAACAATGAAGGATGCTATGTGTGGTGACATTCTTATAGTCTTCAAAATAGTGCAGTGTGTGTGTGTATATATACAATTTTAATGCATATATCCATCATCAGTGAACAAACTTGTGTTTTATATATATCTATATATATATATATATATATATATATATATATATATAATATATATATATATATATATATATATATATATATATATATATATAATGGTTTGGTAGTCATATTCTCCTCACATTCACATCAAGTACAGTTGAGGCACTAGATTACATCATTCACTTTGGTCAATATGGTCCAATATTATTCAATAGTACTTATTGGATAGGTATTAATGTACATTTGGAAATTGTAGCAAGCATCGTTTTAGAGAGGGTACATTATGATTGCAAGTTGACCACCCTCAACCTTGTTTTTGTTACACATTTTACACATTGTATTACTTCACTAAGCCTTGCAGGTAGTTCAAATTCCAGTATCATGATTTGGTTTGAGTGAGTTGGTTTCGGTTATGCCAAAGCTCAATTTTCTAGTGAAGTTGAGACCAACTAGGCTATCATCATCCATATTTTTTAGTGGTCCAATTTTAGTCAAACCTAAGTAATATTGGTTGTTGGATCGTTATTGATGTGCATTTGGAAATTGTAAAAGGTATTGTTCTAGAAATGGCACATTAGGATTACAACAAAGTTACCTCAAAACGAGATCTCTAGCAAAAAATACCTAAAAAAAACATGAAAAAACAACCCAAAAATGAAAAGTGTTGATTTTGCATCACCATTTTTTTTTCACGGTAAATTTTCTGTTGAAATGTGGCAAAAAGAATATTCCAATTTAAATTTATCCTTGAATTAAAATTGTCAATTCAATTTGAATTTAGTCTCACCAGCTGCTTGGAAATAATTAATTAATTCATTATGGATTAATTAGTTGGAGAAATTGAAGTTAGAAATCTTTTTGCAGTCATGCAACAATTATTCCTTAAATTAAGGAGATTATCCCTTAATTAAGGAGATAAGATTGAGTTATATTTGAGTTTTAATTAGTTAGCTCAGTTTACTAAGTTAAGTCTAGTTAAATTAGTTCCAAACTATTTCAGGAACTAATTGTGAGTTATTAGTAAGTTGATGCATGCATGCACTCAACTAGTGTACTCTAGATAACTAAAGATCCCCTCATCAACTCATGCATGTTTATTCTGAGAAAGACCCAGTTGAGCTAAATGTTAAGGACATTGTACTATTAGTTTCATGTATTTTCCTATAAAGGAAACTCTTGCATGCAGTCAAGGGAAGGCTCCTTGAGGATTGCGTAGTTCTAACAGGGTGTAGGATTAGTGTGAGAGATCAGTCTTCCACTTGGTAATAGGAGGATCACCTAGGAGAAATTGCGCAAGGAAATAGGAGTTGGAGGGCAGAGGAGAAGGCCTGTGAGAAGCTTTGATTACCTGTGAGCATCCAGGAGGATTCTACTAAGAGCTGGCTAGCTGTGAGAGCTAAGGCTTTGTATAATTCTGATGTATTTCCACCTTGTATGATAATACAGATAGTGGGGGTTTTAGCTGAGGCTTTCCCCTGAGTATTTTCTGTGTTTCATGTGCATTGATTATTCTTCTTCTGGTTATATGTTTTCAGATAGATCTTTCTCAATTTTAAGCTTCTGTAAATTGATAGTAGAAGTATATTACAGTATTTTGCTTTGGTATATTGCATTATCAGGTTAATCTACAGTCAGATTTTCTACATGATCTTAGAGGTATATTTGTAGAGAATTTGTAGAATTTCTACATGGTATTCGAGCTAGCTGATCTATTGAGAAATTTCTATCTAGTATCAGAGGCAAGTTTATTGGATCTATGAATAGTATACGTAGAAGAGAATTTGAAGTTTGAAGTTCGAGGTTGTAGGTGCAAATCGAATTCATATCATACTTCAATTGAGATGGGACATTATGAGACTAATTTCCCATCGAAGAAGTCCATGAAGGGGTGCTCGGATGTATCGGAAGGTGAGGCATTAGCCTCTCAGTTCGAAATGGACTTTACCCTCATCGCATGCATGGTGTCATTGATGATGGGTTGTGTCTAGTATATTGACAGTGGAGTCGCATTCCACATGACTGATGATAAAAGTTTATTCAGTACCTTGGAGGATAAAGACCTCAAGATGCGCATAGAGATGGGTGACGACGGAAAGTATAGTGTTTCAAGAGTGGGAATGGTTGCTTTTCAGAGGGAGCATGGAGTTCCTATCACCTTGACAGGTGTGAAGTATGTGCCTGGACTGAAGAAGAACTTGGTATCAATCGCGATGTTGGAGGACAAAGGCTACGATGTTGTCTTCAATAAAGGAAAGGTGTTCCTAAGACACATAGCCACAAGTCAGACCAAGAGGATGGGGATTTGGGTGAAGAATATTTATAAAGTAGAGGTAGATGATTGTGCAGCATTGAGTATGAAATCAGAATTGGTGCAAAGCCAAGACATGGATGAGTTATGGCATAGGCGGCTGGGACATTTACATCATGGGGCTTTGAAGATAATGCAGTAGATATCTACAGGACTTCCCAATGGTAAACTTGAGCAAGTTGACACATGCAAAGGTTGTACCTTGGGAAAGTACACCAAGTCTTCCTTTCATGACCAAGACAGTTGAGCAAAGGCTATCTTAGTGTGAGTTCATACTGATGTGTGTGGACCATTCTTGACGGCATCCACAGTGAAGCAAAGGTATAATGTGATTTCCATTGATGATTTTTCTCGTAAATGCTAGATTTATTTCATGCAGAAGAAGGACCAAACCTTCTCAAAGTTTTGTGAGTTCAAGGCTTTGGTCGAGAAAGAATCAGGGAAGAAGATCAAGGCCTTGAGAAGCGACAACAGTGGAGAATATGTCTCTCAAAATTTTAAGGACTTCTGTGGAGTGGAAGGAATTAAACGAGAATTGACAACACCTCATAACCCACAACAGAATGGGATGGCCAAGAGGAAGAACTGAACTATTGTAGGGGCATCTCAAGCGATGTTGCATGACCACGGCCTACCACTTCACTTGTGGGCTGAGGCATGCAACACAATGGTCTATTTCCAGAATAGAAGCCCACATCACATACTTGGGATGAAGACACTAGAGGAAGCTTTCTCTGGTAAGAGACCAGACGTGGGTCACTTCAGGATCTTTAGCTCATCAGTGTATTGCCATGTGACAAAGAATGCACGGAAGAAGCTTGAGCCAACAACAGAGTTGGGGATACTTGTGGGGTACACTGATACACCTCAAAACTATCGAGTATACTTGTCTGCGAGTTTGATGAGCAGAAGGCCATGCGAGTTTCCCTTGAGAGGGAGCTCCAACTATAGGCTATGAAGGAATTGTTGGTTCCTATGGAGGAGGAGCCTCAGACTGATGTGGAGCAGCTGCATGTAGAGGTTCCAGGAGTGGAGACATCCGCTAAAGCAGAGTCTTCTAGAGATGGATGGAAGCACACAAGATAAGTTGACAGATTGTTGCAGGATGCAAGAGAGAATGTGGGAGCATCATTTTCTCATCGCAGACAGAGGAGGTCACCTGAGAGGTACACTAGATACATGGTTGTTGCTGGGGAATATGTTGAGACAGAGATATCTTCCTTTGAGGAAGCAATGCAACAACCGATTTGGGTTGATGCTATGGTGGAGGAGTATGGCTCCATAGTTCATAACAGTGTTTGGGATGTGGTTCTAAGATCAGAGAACAAGTCAATTATGAGTTCCCGTTGGCTTTAGAAGGTAAAGCAAGCTATTGATGGTAGTGTGGAGAAGCATAAGGCAAGATTTGTTGCCTGTGGAGTTTCACAGGTCAAGGGGATTGACTATGATGAGACTTTTGCACTTGTCACAAGGTACTCATCTATCATATCTGTGTTGGCACTATCTATAGTCATGCAACAATTATCCCTTAAATTAAGAATATTATCCCTTAATTAAGGAGATAATATTGAGTTATATTTGAGTTGTAATTAGTTAGCTTAGTTTACTGAGTTAAGTCCAATTAAATTACTTCCAAACTGTTTAAGGAACTAATTGTGAGTTATCAATCAGTTGATGCATGCATGCACTCAACTAGTGTACTCCAGATAACTGAAGATTCCCTCATTAGTAACTCATGCATGTCTATTCTGAGAAAGACCCAGTTGAGCTGAATGTCAAGGGCACTGTACTATCAGTTGCATGTGTTTTCCTATAAAGGAAACTCATGCATGCAGTCAAGGGAAGGTTCCTTGAGGATTGTGCAGTTATGACAGGGTGTAGGATCAGTGTGAGAGATTAGTCTTCCACTTGGTAACGGGAGGATCACTGAGGAGAAATTGCATAAGGAAATATGAGCTTGGAGGGCAGAGGAGAAGGCTTGTGAGAAGCTTTGATTTCCTGTGAGCATCCAGGAGGACTATACTGAGAGCTGGCTAGCTATGAGAGCAAAGGATTTGTATAATTCTGATGTATTTCCACCTTTTATGATAATACAGATAGTGGGGTTTTTAGCTGAGGCTTTCCTCTGAGTATTTTCTATGTTTCATGTGCATTGATTCTTCTTCTTCTGGTTAGATGTGTTCAACTAGATCTTGCTCAATTTTAAGCTTCCACAAATTGATAGAAGAAGTAGATTATAGTATTTTTCTTTGGTATATTGCATTCTCGGGTTAATCTACAGTCGGATTTTCTACATGATCTTAGAGGTAGATTTGTAGAGAATTTGCAGAATTTCTACATTTTCAACATTTTTTAAAAATGACGGTAAAAGCCAATTTTTTTGGTGCAAAAAAACCCTGAAAATGAAAAGTGTTGATTATGGAATAACGTAATTTTTTTATGTAAAATTTCAATATTTCCCCTTCCCCCCCCCCCGACCAACCTCCTCGACTTGTTCATTTCAACAAGACTACAATGACCTCAGAACACTTCTTTCCCTCCCTTTTAATCACATAAATATATTTTTAAATAATCCCAATTAATTGCTTCTTTCTTAAGATCCAATAGATCATATCGATCTTAGTGGACATTAATTATCATCATCATTAGCAATGGCATTAAAGATAAAATATGATGGCTCTGAAAAACCTCAAAATTTTAACAATTTTCAGGAATGACATTAAAAATAAAATATCATGTCTCTGAAAATCCTTAAAATTCCAACAATTTTCAGCCATGACGTTAAAGATAAAATACTTATAACTATTTTCAACCATAGCATTAAATATAAAATATCACGACTTAGAAAAACTTTAAAATTTTGACAAACCTTCAACCATGGAATTAAAAACAAATATTACGACTATGAAAAAACTTATGTTTTCAATTTCAATCATGGCATTATGGAAAAATTATATGACTAGAAAAAAAACTTCAAAAATGAATACCTAAATGAAAGAGTCATCATACCAAGATTTTTTCTTTAAATGTTAAAGGTATATCTATTTTAAAATCTTAGCCTAAGGCAACTTGACACATTGCGACGAAAATTTAAAAATCAACCATCAAATTGACATGCAATGTAGGCGAATTCAACCTATTACAATGAAATCTTAAAAATCAACCATGAAATTGACACACTTTGGAAGTAGACTTGATCCATTATAACAAAAAATTTAAAATCAACTATCAAATTGACACATAATGAGGTTGGGTCGCTAGTTAAGGATCGACACAGTCCCTACAAAAATAAACAAATAAGTAATAATAAATAAATAGGTAAATGAATAAAAATTAAAAAAAAATAATTAAATAAAAATATTAAAAAAATAAAAG
Organism: Pinus taeda; assembly: GCA_000404065.3. Lineage (NCBI taxonomy): Eukaryota > Viridiplantae > Streptophyta > Pinopsida > Pinales > Pinaceae > Pinus > Pinus taeda. Next base: position 134,694 of record APFE031266062.1, read on the forward strand.
TAAAATAATAATAAAATTAATAAATATATCAAAACATAAAAATGTAATTAAAAAGATAAAAATTTACAAAAAACCAAAATTTAAAAAATATATACAAAATATCCTCTAGAGAGTCACAATGTAGGTTACCCGTTTTGAACCACTTAATATGGTTCATCATCGGGACAAAATTAAAAAACACAAAAATATATAAAAAACACAAAAAAATGTTAAACATAAAAATTGTTAAAAAAAAAAAAACAAAATTAACTCAAAGGATACATAAAAAAATAAAAAATTAAAGTTGTCTTATTCTTCTTTTTCGTCCTAAGATATTTGTTCTTTAAGGGTTTTCCAAACATGTGTTTTGTGTTTTTCTTTGCAATGTTTTTTTTATAATGAAATTTTTAAATTTTTTTGCAAAGTTTAAAAAAATAATAACATTAATATTTTTTTTTTCATAAGCTTGGTAGGACTACATCTTCATCATGTCCATCTTCTCACCCCAATCGGAGGGATAGCACAAGATTTGAACCCAAGACTTCCAGTTCGGTGAGACTTCATTTCCATGGTCACTGCCAATTGAGCTATCCCAAGCAGATAATAACATTAATATTTTGATGTTAGGATTTTTTATAGATTTATATATGATTAATTAATACTTCAATACACTCACAAAAAAAAAAATTGTCACTAAAAAATAATAATTTTAAACACCACAAAAAATATACATTTTGCATATAGATATAATTAAAAAATGCATATTTCACGACAATTTCGCTAAAAATAACATGTTAAATAAAATATTTTTATCAAAAAATTGAATAAAAAAATTAGAAAAATAACAAATTTTATGAATTTTATATTCAAGGATGGTGATATTTGACTTTTTTTCCCAAATAAAATGATTCATATAAAATTTTAAGTGAAAAAAAATGTTAAAAAAACATACAATTTCAGAAAAACAATAAAATAAAAGTATAAAATAAAACGGAATTCATAAGCTTAAAAATAAAATACAACTAAATTAAAAAAACACACCATAACACACACCCACACACCAAAAACAAACAACAAACAAACATTTTTAAAAAGAAAAAACAAAACAAGAACAAAAAAAAGACATTAAAAACTTAATTTTTTTTTTTGAAAATAATAAAATAAAACATTAATGAATAAATAATAAATTTTTTTGAAAAAAACACATTAAAAGGCTAAAAATTAAAATAAATAATTAAATTAAAATAAACATTTGGAAAAATTAAAATTTTAAAAAATATATATTTATAAAAAAATAAAGAAAAAAAACCATCAATTAAATAGTTATTTTTATTTTTAAATTCCGGCTCGTCGCGACCCTTGGCTAGGCAAAGGCCTAAGGGTCATCGGCCGTTAGACGACCCCCAAGCCCCTGCATGACTGAGGGTCGATTCCCAAAATCAACCCTAGGTCGAACGGGGGCTTGACAGCCACCTCACGGCTGTTGGAGGGGCATTGCAGTCCCCTTCGCCAGCTGTGAGGTGACCCTTAGCCCTATGTTTGGCTAAGGGTTGGCAGAGAGTTGGAATTAAACAAAATTAATTAGTTAGAAAATAATAATTTAATTAATGTTTTTTAATTTTTTTTATTTAATTATTTTTTGTAATATTATTTATATATTTAAATTTTATTTTTTTTTTAGTTTTTCTTTAATATTTTTTGGTTATTTTGTTATTTGATGTTTAGTTTATTTATTTAAAAAAAAATTATGATTTCTTTTTAATGCATTTTTTCTTGTTAACTTAAATTTATCGGAATCCATTTTTTGGAAAAAATACATCAAATACCAATCATCTTTGAATATTTAAATCCTTTTAAAATTCTGAATTTGTTACTTTTGCAACTTTTTTTTATCATTTTTATAAAAAAATCTTTTATTTAAGATGTCATTTTAGCGAAAAGGTTTGGAAATATGTATTTTATTTATGTATTCTATTTGCAAAATGTGTGTATTTTATCGAGTGTTTTAAAAATTATTATTTTTTTAGTGACAATTATTTGTTGTGTATTGAACTATTAATTAATGATATATAAATTTATAGAAAACAACAACCTAAAAATATTAATGTTATTATTTTTTTAAACTTTGCAAAAAAAATCAAAATTTTCATATAAAAAAAAAACATTGCAAAGAAAAACACAAAACACATGTTTGGGGAACCCTTAAAAAACAAACATCTTAGGATGAAAACAAGAAGAAGAATAAGAAAATTTGAAGAATGGTTAAATAATAAAAATTTAAAAAAAGATATCTACCTTAATACATTAGAAAAATTAAAGCCTCAAAATAAACCGTCTAAAAAAAGGGTGTTGATATTGAATCAACACTTTTAAAAATTAGCATGAAAATCATTAACATTTAAAAAAAATTGATCATACTTGATACATAAGAAAATTTAAAGTGCCAAAAATATGCTAAAAATGGTGTATTCTGAATAATCACTTTTCAAAATCGGATTATTTTTTTTGCTACCTCAAAAAAAATGAGTAATCGATCATTTTTTTGTTTGATCGGTAACTATGTTTTACAAGTTGGTTATCCTTAGTCTTGTTCTTGTTGCATATATTTTACATGTTATATTTCCTCTCTATGTCTTAGCGGTTGTTCATCTTCCACTTTCTAGTCTCACAATTTAAATTATGAAAGTCGGCCATGTTCATTTTGCTTTTCTAGTCATTGAATCAATATGTTTGTCTTTGTAAATTATGTTAGTTTTTGTAAATGATTTTAGTTTTAGGATTTGGCTTGACATAATCTTTGTGGTAGTTCATTTTTTTGTTGATATCATAGCAGTATAAAGGACTCTGCTGGAATGGGATCTTCAGAAAAAATTGAAAATACTGAGCATGAATAACAAAACATTTCGAGTGGAACCAAGTGAATCGTGAACCATGATATGTGATAAAAAATAAAGTTGGAGCACATAAACGAGTACCTCCATTCATGAAAGTCAACAAGGAACTACCTATATTTGCAAGCTTGCTAAATTTGTTTCACTGTGTTAAAAGATTAATGTTTATTTGTGGTTATCATCTATTGACAAAGCTACTTGTCCGCCAAATGAGCCACCTATCTGGAAGCCATGTGGGGTTAGTTTAACCAAATCATGGTCTCTGTGGAAAACAGTGATATACACAAGTGATATTCCACATTTGAAGTCCAACCATTTCTTGAATCTTAATACTTTATTAGGATAGCTAGTAACAAAACTGTGATGTTTTATGGATTTTTTATGTTTGTAATGTTTCATAATACACTTTTGGTACATGAACAACATATTTGATGAAACCACTTGAACCTTAATACTTTGTTAGGATAAATAGTAATAGAATTGTGATCTTTTATGGATTTTAATTTATGGTTGTAATGTTTTATAGTACACTTTTGGTACATGAACAACATATTTGATGAAACCAACCTAGATTGTGATTATGTTTTTGCTTGGATGTTGTCTTATTAGCAATACTTGGTTATTTGTAATGTGATCTAGCAATGCTTGTAATGTATGTTCGTATATAGTTCACTTATGATGAAGATGAGATGCTTGATTCTGGTTATTATACTAGAAGACACTTACACACCAAGTATGTCATTGTATTAATGTCGATATTGCCTTTAAAAGGATGTAGGAAACTAGTGTCCAATAGAAGTACCATTGAGAAACCCTCATATCTAATACAAGAATCAAATGTATAAGAAAAATCACAGTCTATAATCTACAAGAATTGAATGTATTGAATGTATAAGGGAGCAGAGCCACTGATAAAACTCACAGTCTATGAGTATTTTTTTTAAATGTATATAACCATCGAATATTCAATGACATATATAGGCCGTTGAATATTTGACCACTTCCAGTCAGGTTACTCATCGCATATTCGATGACAAAAATGACAAATGGAAGCATTGACGCCTTAACACTCCTGTCAAACAAAACTCTAGTTCTTCACATATCTGACGCTTCACCGTCAACTTCCAAGCATCAAAGCAACATCACCTTTGCTGCATAATATACTTATTTTGTCAATTACCCAAAGCATCAACGTCAGTTTCTTCTATCAGACAAAACGACCTATCTGTCACATATCTAACACATTACCATCAACTTGAAAGTGTCGGTGCGACAACACTTTTATCGAAATATGTAGTTATTTTGTCAATAACTCGACACCTAAATGTCAGTTTTTTCCATAAGACAAAATGACCTACATGTCAAATATCCAATGGGATATTGGTCCATGACCTCCCATAAATTCGACATTTTATCAATCATATAACTAATGATTTGTAGCGGCACAAAACTGACTTATCAATGTCTGTATTGTAAGGACCATTTCAAGCTTTTATGTGTCAGATAATCGACATTTCTACCGTCACATATCCAACAATAGCTAAATATCGACTATTCAACTAAATTCTAGTGACAATATAATAAGCACCAATGTGTCATATAACCAACGTTAATAAGTCACATATCTGACTAATTGTTGTCATATTTTGGCCTCTTTTGTACTAGTGTCTCATGACCCCTCCCTTCTCAACTCTATCTGTTGAAACATTTTCGAATATAAAGAAGAAGAATCATCGGGGAGCTACAACAACCACCCTCTCATGATAATGAAGAAGGTCCTATGGGACACTCTCACCTCATGTCCATGATAGTGAGGAAGGTCCTATGGGAGACTCTCACCCAAGTCATCTCATGGGGGAGAAACCATCTTCCTCCCTATGTCAAGAAATAGTCATGATATGATATCTCATCCATCCTATTTCTTCTTAATATTCCCAACAATGACCCTCAAGAGTAATGTGGTAAACACAATGCATCATAATGCTTGGGTGATATACCCAACTTACCAAATGTAAGAATCACACACCCCCATGCCCTCTCAACCCATTGGCCAGACAGGGAGCTATAATCCTAACAAATCCAATTTGTGGGTATGATGCAAACATGGGTATACTTTGCTAGACTAAGATAGGGGATCAACATATTCCACCATATGGGTGACAGATAGGGGTGATATCCTATTGTACAAAGATCCCTCAACCCCTATATCACTTCATCGTATTCCCTCACCCTGGGAGCTTAGATAGGGGGGAAGAGATGGCTTAGTTTCCTTGATCAACCATGCCCCTTATCAAGAGGAGTCACATCCATCAATCCAAGATGCTCTCTGAAGACTAAGAACATCCCTTTCAACAAATCCTTAGTGAGAATATCTACAATATGCTCATCTGTTGATATGTGATGGATTCTAATAGCTCCTCTCTGCACCATGTCTCGAATGTAATAATATCATATCTCTATGTACTTGGACTTGTCATGAAATACAAGATTCTTTGCCAAACGAATCCCACTCTTTTTGTCACAATATGTCACTATATTGTCTAGGAATTTTTCAAACAACTCTCCAAAGACATTTATCAACTAGACTGCTTTGCAGCTAGCCATGCTAGTGGAAATATACGTTTCCTCTATAGTACTCAATGTTACAGACTTTTGTTTCCTTCTCATCTAAGGTATCATGGGAGATCCAAGGCTAAAACAACATCCAGAAGTGCTCTTCCTATCAACAACATTTCCTTCCCAGTTAGCATTGGTATATCGATGGAGTCAAACATCTCTGAAATAATATTTCAAACCAAGGGTGATCATCCTATGAAATTATCTCAAAATGTGTTTGGTAGCAAGCCAATGTGCATGGAAAGGTTTCGTGATGAATTGAATGAATGTGTTAACTGTATAGCATCTGCCTGGACGAGTGTTCACTAATAACCTTAGAGCCCCAATCAACTTTCTACACTCAGATGGATTCACCAAATATGGTCCTGCAACTTCTCCACATAGCTTCTTGAAATTCATTTCCACTGGTGTGGCTAAGGACTTGCATTCAATCATCCCAAATATTTCCAACAACTTCATGACATATTTTCCTTATGCAAATAATATCTCACTAGGCCTTTGCCATACCTCAAGGCCTAGGAAGTAGTGCATGAGTCTAAGGTCCTTCATCTCGAATTCAGAGGCTAGATCCCTCTAACTCTCGATCATCAGGGGCTCACTAACTATCATAAATATATCATCAAGATATAAAACCAAAATTAATGGCATACATTTGACTTCCTTGAAGTAGAGGTTGGGATCAACATTGCTTCTTGTGAATCCAAGCTTCATCAGGTACCTATCTATGCAAGTGTACCATGTTCTGGGGAATTGCTTCAAACCATACAATGCCTTCTTCAACCTGCAAACATGTGTCTTTTGATCCTCTACTTAAAATCCCAGTGGTTTCACAACATAAACTTCTTCTTGTAACATCCCATGAATGAATGTTGTCTTCACATCCATCTTATGAAAGCTCCATTGTCAACTTGTAGTAAGGAAAAATATCAAACGAATGGTGGTGTATCGAGCCACATGAGGAAATATATATTTGTAATCTTCTCCCTCATTTTGGGAGAATCCTTAATTCATTATCCTTGCCTTATATTTCTCAATTCTTCCATAGAATCCATCCTTGATATTGAATATCCATTTTGAGCTCACCACAGATTTTCCGTTTGCTCTTAGCACAACATCCTATACATCATTCTTCATAATTGATTTGTACTCTTTGGCCATAGAATCCTTCCAAAATTTTTCTTTCACATCTTCTTCAAAGGTGTGAGGCTCAACTTTAACCATTTTTCTCATAGCTAAAACATATCCTTGGTACTTGCATGGCTTCTTTCTCTCTCTAAAAGACCTTACGAGAATGTGTCTTTTCACATCCTGTAATGTATCATGAAGACAAATTGGCCTCTTCTTGGCAGAAGGATCCAAGGGGTCCATAGGATCCATGAGATCATCGACAATGTCTCTCTCAGATTTAGGCATAGAAGGTCCATCTAAAATATCCATATCGTTATCATTCTTCTTAGGCGTAGGAGGCGGAGGAAGGTCCCTTGCTTTCCCAAGGGAAACATCTTCACCAAATGTTACATCTCGGTTAATTTCAACCTTCCTTTGGCTATGGATATATATTCTAAATGCTTTGGAATGTTCACAATATTCAACAGACATACCTTTTATTCTCGTGGCTTCGAGCTTGTTCCTTTTGTCCTTATGCATATGAAAATATACAGGGCAACCAAATATACAGATATTACTAACATCGGGTTTGACACCTGTGAATAATTATTTGGGAGTCTTGTTGTCCAATTCTTGATGAGGTACCCTATTTTGAACATATACAACTACATTAGTTGCTTCCCCCCAAAGGAACTTTGACAAATTTTAATCACGGAGCATGGAATGTGTAGCTTCTATAGTAGACCTATTCTTCCTTTTGGCTACTCCATTTTGTTTGGGATTATAGGGAACAATTGTCTCTTTCTTGATACAATTTCCTTCTTACAAAAATCTATAAATTCATTTAAGTTGTACCCTCCACCGTTGTCAGACCTGAAGATCTTAATTTTCTTCCCTGTTTGATTTTGACCAAATCCTTAAAATTATGTAACAAATCAAAAGCCTCATCTTTATGCTTCAAGTAATATATCTATGTCTTCCTCGAGAAATCATCAATGAAGGTAATGTAGTAGAGATGGCCACAAAGAGAGTGTACAAGCATCGGACCACATATGCCAGAATGAATGAGATGGAGGATGTATTTTGTGTTTGTCTTTCTAGAGAAGAATGGTCCCCCTGTCTTCTTTCCACTGGCACATCTAGGACATACTCCATCGTATTGGGCTTGAATATCAAGAATTCCAAAGACCATTTTCTTCAATTTCAAAGAGAATCATAATGTAGATGGGCCAATCTTTGGTGCCATAAATCTCTTTTATGATTAGTATCATGTACTAATGCTAAAATAGGTCTTCCATTGACTCTATAGAGTCCTTCAAATCTAGATCCAAATTTGAATTCATCTTTCATAAGGGTTCCCACCAGCCAAGTAAGTACTTTTCCCTTGATGAAGGAAACCCTCATCCCTTTGTCATCCAAAAAATATATAGATATCGAATTCATCATCAACCCCGACACATACATCACATCGTGAAGCAAAATAGATTCCCCAGAGTCTAAATGAAATTTAATAGACCCAAAACCTTTCATGGGATGAGTCGAGTTAACTCTGAGAATAATGTTCAAACTTGACTCCATCTCTACCAAATTGGAGAGAACTTCCTTATACTCGAAGAAATGATGCGATGCCCCACTATAAACCAACCATCTATCCCAAGTATTTGGAGGAGAGAAACTAGGAAGTGTAGAAACAAAAATATATTCAGATTGATTTGCAGCATTACTTTCATACCCGGGGTTTATTGACTTATTTTGAGGACAATGGTCTTCTTCATGATCAATTGGAGCATCTCTTCTTCTTCTATTATCTCTTATATTATGATCATTCCTTCGATCATATCTTCTTATTTGATTATTAAAACTGTTATTGTTTCTTCTAGTGTTGTAGTGTGGACCATTGTTCTTCTTAGGGAAATATTGAGCATAGTGACCTTTCTTGTGACAATTATAATATTCAATGTGTGATGCTTCTCTTTCATTCCTTCCTTTTGAATTTCAAGGAGGAGGCTTCCTTGATTTTGATGGACCTAATTTTCCCTTCTTTTTCTTATTATGATTGACAAATGCAGTAGGCTCCCCTTCTTCATGCTTTTGTGTCCCACCTCTAGAAACCATCCTTGATTCTTCTTGAGTGAGATTTCCAACGAGCTCATCAAATGATGAGACAACATTGTTATTGCTTATATTGGTAATGAAGGTTTCCCAAATAGGAGGGATACCTCTAAGGGTCACAATCACCAATTCCCTTTCTTGTACTCATTCTTGGTAGCAGCAGAAGCATTCTCTGGATGGTTAGGCACTTTTCCTTGTATGTATTCGCAAGCATCATTGCCTTCAACTATGACTTCTAACCTAGTCTTCCAAGTAGCAAAGTTAGATGAGTCACCTAGCTTCTCATTATACTTTAAGAAAGAGGAAGATATATTGACTTGATTAGATAGTCTCCTTCAACTTTTCAAAGATGATTACTCAAAATCTTGTCTCCTTTGGGCTTGCCCTTCACCTTAGCTTTGAAACCATGTTAATTTTATACTGCTCTATATTTTTTCAATTACTTTATCCAAAATCAATTGTTAAATTAACAATTTGTCAATAGAAATTAATACTTTTCATTGATCAATAGTAATTGAAGATAGAACAGTAATGTAATGAAAAATAAGATAAAATCAACAAGAGACACCAGATTTGGTCAATAACCAGGGGAAAAGCCCCATAAAGGGGAAACCCTTTGTAATTATTCTTCTATTAGATTGTCATAAAATGTTCAACAAAGAGTACAATGAGACCATACAAAAATATCCAAAAATATCAACCAAACAATATTATAAATATGATACCAACAACAATACTGATCAGATTTAGTTTTCTTGAACTGCGGTTAACTTCAGTCAACTAAGAAATTGAAACCCTAGATCCCAACCGCATGGAGGAAGATTTATGCATGCGGTTGAGAAGCTTCAACAACACAAATGAGTCTTCGTTCCTTCAGTTATAACTGAAAAACATCGGTGTTCACCCTATGATTAGAAACCAAAAACCCTAATCATATGTGTGATCTTTGAACCTTGCAATTTTGGACCTATCCAAACCAAACTCCGCGAACCAAAATTTAGACCTCTCTGAAGCAATCTAATTAAGAGAGAGAAGAGGAAGATACTTGATGATGATGATTAAATGAGATTGAGGTTACTTTTATTTATAGTCTTCCAAGGGTGTCCAACTTCCTATTAGGGTCGACCTAATAAAATGTGACATTGTGAGATTCAATTCAAAAATACACTTTCCCTTGTCCAAATTGAGTGCTTCAAAAGTCAAAATTTTTCTTCTCGAAAAGAGGAATATATTCCCATTATTAATTTGTTATTGAGTTGTATTTTTAACACATGGCTTGAGATAAAGGTGTAAAAAGTCTATATAACATCCCCTCATGAATCCCAATTACCATAGCATTATCAATACTAGAGTCGTACCCCAAAAAAAAAAACCTTCTATCAAGAAAAAATATTATATTGCCCTTATCCTCTAGACAAGAAATAGAAAGTATTTTTTCTTCAAACTTAGAACATATGGAATATCGTTGAGGTGAATACTTCGACCAGCTCAATCTCCAATGAAATAGATCCAATCCCTTTCATTGTATAGCTCTTCTTGTCTCTAAGTTCGATTGAGTGAGAGGAGGTTCCTTTTGACAAGTTCTAAAATTGACTGCATTCTCCCATCGAGTGCCTTGAAGCATCACTTTAAATAACCCATACAATATTCTCATCCTCGAAAGTGTCAGATAAACAAGATAATGAGCTTCCATCTATTACTTCCTTTTCTAGCTTGGAGATGATCTTCAATATGCAATCCTTGATAGATATAGTGAGATTCCCAAGATACTTGAAACCCTTCCTTATAACTTGTTGTGGTTCCTAGAGACAACCTCCGGGTTGAGAAAGAGATCAGTGCCTAGGACATCTTAAAGTGTCTGAAGGATATAACGGTAGTCTTCAAGATTTAAACATATTATTATTTAAAACTGGTTCATATATCTTATCCAAAAGAAGATTCAATCAACACACATATTAAAAATTCTTATATAGGAGTCAACCTTTAGATCTAGTGGCCTACCCACAAATCATGTAGCTATATTGGATATTTTAGTATAGATGGAAAGAAGAACATATAGAAAGGAAATCAATGGAGAGGGCTAATATCAAAATCCTATGAATTAAACTCTAGTAGAACCATGGAACATATGATACAAATCAAATTCAGAAAGCACAGATTGTATTTTAAGGACATTATACCTCATACATCGCAAGCACCATTTATCAAAAACATGACATAGATGAATCCACAACTTTGAGATTATGTACAACAACGACATTTACACATCTTCCGAGAGGAAAGAAACTCATATGAAAAGATAAATGAATAAATAATTACATACTACATATTTCATCATTTAGTATCACCAAAACTTCTTCATTAATATTCAAAAAGAGCATACATCTTGTAGTTCTTCAAACAATTGAAAAATTTATAGGTTAGAGCCATCTCTGGACTAGAAAATTTAGAAGCCCTTTAATGAGTCCCTTAAGGACTTTTATAGGGTCGCATAAATGAGGATCACTTACAAAATATTCCTTCTTGAGAATATCATAATTTCCTAACCACGAAACAACTCAAGCTTGCTATCAACACAGTTGTCCTAATTATCACATAACAATCTTGATTTGATTCTTGAAATAAGATATTTTACAAAAAAAATAAATGACACGGATTTTCATGATCAACATATCAAAATATCTTCATTGTTGGCCAGTTGGTTCCATTGGGAGGGACCCTAGCTCTATAATTCAAACTTGTTGTAGATTAATGAATTCGTCACATATTTTCCATAATGTTGGATTAGGTACATGAGTGCAGATAAAATTGTGATAGGCTATCTTCAAATTGGTGAGCTCGGTGTAATTTGGTCTCTCATCAAACAAAGTATTTACCAACTAGAGTAGTTAGAAATCCCTCTCCAAAAATTTGACTATGGTCTTTCCTTTGAGGGAAGAAGTATTTTTGTGAGAAGAATCAACCTTACTCTTGACTTCTACTAGCATATTGTTCCCGCAAAAGCAGGTTCCCTTATAAATCCTAGTAGTTGGGTAACCCTACTTGTTATAGGCCATTTTTTTCACATCCGATCAGTGAGCCTCCTAATCAGATCAATCAACATCCTATTCCCCCTTGTCCCCATCTTACACAGAGCTCTAAGAATGTTCCATTCATCCCCCAAAATTTCAGCCCTAACTGCATCACTTGAGCCAGTTTTAGGACCAACGGTCCCTATATGCCTACTGGGGTATGATCACCTATAGGTCTCTCCACTGTGGTGTGCGTTGGTCACTAGCAGGTTGCTCCCCTTTGCACCTGCATTGGTTCTAGAAATCTAGGAGAATGATCGGGATTCTAGAAGCTTCCCCTTCTAGGAGTTTCTAGAAGTTGTTTCAACTACTTACCTTGGATAAAACATTCAGATCTTATCCTTCCCTACATTGGGGAAATCACCATCTTATCCCTTGAGCTCATCCTCCCATCACTTTTGGATCTCAAGCCTAGATTTGTAAATGGATAAGAATTCATGGACTACCTCTCATTCCTATATATTTACCTCATTCCCCAAGAACCTCGTTAGTTTTGGGTTGGCTTTTGGAGAGTGATTTTTTCCTTATGATTTTGTAGTGAGTTTTCATCATCTCATGCATTTAGGGTGATTGGAGGTGCATATTGTGACAACGAAAGGACAAGTCAACAACTTGGAGGAGCTCTTCTACAAGATCAAATGCTACTTATGGTTGTAATCTCCTTCCATTTATAATAATCCAAATAATTCTTTGTTTTCCTATATGTGATGTTGTTATTTCACATATTTCAATACCATGTTGATCTATTGGATGAAGTACTTAGATGATATTGCATAGATCTCATAGTTTCTTTTCTTGTATTATCTGATTGTGGAGGTTCTAATTTTGGAATTGAGACCTGGAATTGGAGCTTCTAAGCTAAATAACGAGCAAATTGTGTGAAGGATTCTAGGTAGGCCTCACTCCATCATCTATTTACTTTAAGGAAAATCATTGCTTTCCTTATCCCTCTATTGTTATAGGCTAGTCACCGAACTAGGGGAGATACTTTTATCCACAATCATAAATCTCATATATCAAATTGGAGACCATACCTGGGAACAAAGTATTTCCATTGTGTTTCCTTGTCCATTGTGTTTGATTACCTCCTTGATAGATATTTGTTGTATCATCCAACCAAGAACAGACATAGGAAGTGATTTCATTGAACCTTTTAAAAAAATATTGTGTCAAAATCCTCTTTCCCAGGCCCAATGCTCCCCTAGTGCCTTTGACAAAGTGTTGCACCTCACCCAGGCCCACTCTGTACCATATTTGCAATGCACTGGTGCCACTTTTGCACCAACATTGGTCCCTGTTTTTGCATAACTTTTTCCTTGGTTCTTGAGCCTCTCTTTGGTCAGCCTACTTCCAGCTAAACTTCCCTGAGTCTTAAGTTCCTTGTGGTCTCTCTAAAGCCTCCTTTTGGTTTTCATTTGTGTTTGATTGCATTTGGTAAGAATTGGCTTTGATTTTTCTTTGTTCTTATCATTTGGTCACTTGCAAATTGATTTCATTTGATTGTTGATTGTTTAGATGAATTTTTGTTATAGTCCTCATTCTAAAAAGTGTAATTGAATCAGTAATTGAGCATTTGCAACTTAGTTTTCTTCATTTCAAAAATTAAGTGTGTTGAAAATAAAATCTTTGCATTTGCATCAAGGGTTTTGTGTGTGAAATTGGAATTCCCTAGGGTGAAATTGCGTGTTTTTTCTTTCATTTTTGTAACAACAAAAAATTCCTTTTGCTTTCATTTTTGTTGAATTGTCTATGAGTGTTAATCGCCTTTGAGTGACATCTCTTTCAATTTTTGGAGTTTTCACCCAATTTAAGTTTGAGCCCTCTATTCATGAAATCTGAGATTACATTTGATTTCATTGGAATCCTCTTGTGTTTGTTTTGAATAATTCTCTTGTGTAGATCACAATTGCATAGTTATAATTCTCATTTTCACAACTGGAAAGGAAATTATGAATAAATTATATTTGCATAGTTTTAAGGGGAATCATGCATAGATTACATTTCATGGTTTGTCATCTTTTAATCCTTTGAATTGAATTGGAATAGTGAAATTGAAAGATATAGTTAGGAAGCTCTTGTTGGCTGCATATTTGATTGTTGTATCATTGTTTGCACCTCTTCCCTACACTAAATAACTTTCATCGAAAATGAAAAAAGTTATTTTTTTCATATTAGTTGCATCATAGGTGTGTTTAGGTGACATCGAGTTTAGAGCCTTGAAACTAAAACATAATTCAATATCAAATTTAAAATTCATCTCAATTAACCTAAGGAGAATTTGTAACATTAACGCAAACACATAGAGGTCTAGGGTAGAGACATGTTCTGGCATCCTTAAACATAAGATTTATCGTTGTTTGTCAACGTTGCATCTAGGGGTGAAATCTCGTTCCATGTATGTGAGTGTATAGGATCATACTCCATGTACCTTCGGCTATATGCTCCATGCACATAAAGTATATGGGAACACTCTCATTGAACAGTTACACATTAGACAACACTACTACGGACTGCACTCCTACATACCATCGTGTATATTTTGGGAGTCCCCATTAGGCTGATATCCATCCATGGGAAATCAAATCAACCACGTTGTATACCATGATACATCAAACACAACATTCGTGGAGATTTCCTGCATGTACATTAAGTCCTTGGTTCACCAAGGTGTATATTGCAGCTTATGGTTGCTTAGTAAACTTTTATGCCTAGTTACCACTTTGTTTTTTTTGTGTCTTTAATTTCTAAAATCAATTAATTGACCGCGGAACAAAATTCTCTCTGTGGAAAAACTCCTTCATGTATCTTTGGTTGAGACTAATGGCAACAATTATAGAGTCTACCAATCAAGGGAACCCCTCTTATGGTAATCCTGGTCCTTTTCCTTATTTTGGAAATATTGGTGCTTCTTATATAACAATGTTGTCCCTTCGTGGATTTACCATTGGTTTGCTAGTTTGGTTATGTTCGATCCCTATGGTTCCAAATGCCGAAACTGCTTCTCAACCGAGTTGTCCTCCACCTAAACAACATCAACCTCATGTTGATCCTAAAGTTGACCCTTTCCCTTCTTCACCTATTTTTTCTCCATCCCTTTCTTCCTCTTTTGATGGTGAAAGTCTTGATTCTAGTAACTAGGAAGATAAGAAGAAGAAGAAAAGGGTGAAGAAGAAGAAGAAAAATAAGCAAGGGGACAACCAAGCAACCATCGCTATGGACGCAACTAGTATGCAGAAATCTTCCAATAGGCCCTGTAAAGTTAAATTCCCTTGCATGTTATGTAAGGGTGACCACCTTCTTAGAGATTGTCCTATATTCCCAAGATATTAGAAGTGTGGTCCATAGGCTCACATCGGCCTTTGTCGTCAGCTTCTGGAGATCACGCTAGTGACAAACCTTCAACTAGTGATAATAAGGTCCATGGGAAAAAGTGCAAAGTCAAATTTCGGTATAAGTTATGTGAAGGTTATCATCCTATTCACCTTTTTCTTTATATGGATGAAGCCTCAAAAGTATTGGAAAACCTTACAGCTTATCAACCCCGTCTCTCGACTGGTTATCAAAATATTTCTCCCAATCCTCCATTATTTGATGGAGTGATTGATTAGAATCCAAATCCAGTCAATCCTGCTCTCTCTAAATGTGAATCTCATGATTTTGTTCTCGACCAATGGTTGGTTGAGAAAATGTTTGACTCAATTCCACCTTTCCTTTATCGTAACTTTCCCATAGAGATTGAACTTCATACTGCTCAAGTTCTTCTCATTTATTTAGATCCCAATGAATTGAACGAAATCCTCCCTTTCCAATGGCACAGGGGGGAAATCCTCTCATTCCCATAGCACGGGATTAGTTCTCTCATTCCCACGACACCCCCTCCAAGTATTATGGTCACCTCCTTCGATTG
The DNA here is from genome assembly GCA_000404065.3 of Pinus taeda. Lineage (NCBI taxonomy): Eukaryota > Viridiplantae > Streptophyta > Pinopsida > Pinales > Pinaceae > Pinus > Pinus taeda. The sequence continues at coordinate 150,377 of APFE031266062.1, forward strand.
GAGTTGACTGACGGGATATCATCTTCCTCCTTACGCACCCTTTCAGATCATAATACCAGCTTATAATGTGATTGTACCTAGAAAAATTATAGATGAAGACGTATATGTTAGTATTATGTACTCAACTACTTGGCAAGTATTAGGTTCTTTGCAGTTTGTGCCCATTACATAGAATCTATTGGCTTTTAACAGAGGAACTAGTCAATTGTTAGGGATCCTTCCTAAGTTTCCTATTACTTTGGGAGGAAAGACTATCTATATTGATGTGATGGTAGTCCAAGGCCCTTTGGATTTCAATTTACTCCTTGGGTGTGACTATGTTTATGTCATGGGAGCTCTTGTCTCTTCACTCTTTCGTGTGACGTGTTTCCCGCATGAAGGAAGAATTGTGATATTGACCAACTTTCGTTCATTGGTCCTAATTTGACTCCCAATCAACTAGCTTCCCTAAATGGTCCTTATATACAAGTGGTATCTTCCCTGCCATAGGTTTCCATTCCCATGTCTACTGATGATCTAGTAGGTGATGTAGTGCATCATTTACTGGGGACATTGAAGTCTAATATTTCCATTGGATCCCTTGATATATATCCCTTCCAGAGAATTGTTCTCCCATCTGATGAGAATCTCTTAGAAGCCATGGTCTCTTAGGGGTCATGATAAGCTTCCAGAGCAGAGTTTCTTTTCATGTATCAATATCCTTAAAAAATGAAACAAGATTGGAGTAGAGTTCCTTTTTTTGTGTCAACCTCCTTAAAAAATGAAACAAGGTCCTTGGAGCAGAGTTCATTTTCTTATGTCAAGCTCCTTAAAAAATGAAACAAGGTTCCTTGAGTAGAGTTCCTTGTCTTGTGTCAAGCTCGTTAAAAAATAAAACAAGGTTTTATGAGCATAGTTCTTTTCCTGTGTCAAGCTCGTTAAAAAATGAAACAAATCCCCCTTCAATTAGAGTCTTTGATTAGATCTCATAAATTCCCAGTTGAGTCTTTCACTTGATCTCGTAGATGAGCCTTCATTCCATCAACCTATTAGTACCTTGTAGTCTACTTAGGTGATGATATGAAGCTTGGGGGGCATGTACCTTGAATTGAGTCATTATGTTGGAGGCATGCAGACTTATTTCAAGCATAGTTTTTTCTCTGTTTCAAGCTTGTGTAAAAATGAAACCAATTTTAAGCATAGTTCCCATGTTTCATGCTTCTATAAAAATGAAACCATTCGCATTTTATCCCTTGTGATTGCCATTTTTATCAGCCTATTTTTTCCAAATGAGCCTTGGTTTTCTCACTCCAAGGTCACTATCTGCTTGGTTGACCATACACTTTCACTTGGTTATTTTACCCTTTCCTAAGGAACCGTTGCGATGAGTAGTCTTATAAGACAACCTCTTGACTTTTGTGTGTTTTGAGCAGTTCCACCATTACCAGAACCAGTTTCTATCCCTTTATACCACTCGTTCCTCTACGAGGAGTCCTGTTTCATCTCTTTTAAGACTCCTAAAATATGAAAAAATCATTGAGCACTTGTCTTTTCAAACTCGTAAAAGTAAATGAAAGGACGCCTACTCAATATATGTTTAACCATTTTCCGGACTGAGATAGAATAACTACAAAAAATGAATACCTTAGTCGAGCATGGCTAAGAGGTTCTCTTGGGTATTATTTTCTTCCTTTTCGGACCTAATGGATTACGTAAAAAAAGGGACATCTGGAGTTTTCCTTTTCACCTCTTTTTCAAACTATCTAAACATGAAAAAAATGTTGAGTTTTACCTTTCTTGGACTCGTTAAAACATCAAACAATTATGGAATCGTCGATCATGACGAGGCTAACCCACTCCTTCTCAAGGTTTGTTAAATATACTTGGAGGGATTCATCCAAAGGATGAACTTACAGATCAAGCATATGTTATCCTCCTCAGGCTTGCTAAAAAATAAAGAGGCACTAACCAATATGGTTGGGAAAATTGGGAAAACAAGGGATTCCATTTTTCTAATGGCAGCGAGTCGCTCTTGAACATGACACTCTTCTACTTCATCTCCATGGTTATTGGGTTGGGTAATCTTCTTGTCTTTTAGTTATCATACTGTTTTCAGATCCTCCATTTCGATTTTGGATCAATGCTTCTAACTCCATTCAGTGTTGCCGATGTGTTCAATAGAAGTCATCAAGTTGATCTCCACTCTTAAGCATTCATTTCATGTCTACCTTTCCTGATCCAGTTCCATGTCAACATCATTCTGATCATGTTGTCTCAATCATCTTACCTGTTTTGTGTCATTGATGGGGGATAAATTAAGGCCCTCCTATGATGGGTTTCTCCCTATCCACATCAGCACATCATCCAAGATGTTGACTTAGAAACACCCTTTGGTACCTTGGTGCCTGCATACATCAATGGAAAATTTCCTTGCTCTCGGCGACATGTTTTCATCATTTTCCTTCAACCGAAAGATTATGTGTGGTGTTCAACATCAACTCATCCATTCACACCATATGGATTGTACTATAGTAACTTGAGAGCCATTAACATCATCGGTGGTTTCTTTCACATATGTTAATGATGAGCACCATTATTGCAGCAAGAATGTTGCAACTTCTAGGACTACCAACTTTACTTTATCAACCCAGGGTTCATACAAACTTGGAGGTGATAGTGTTGTTTACACAAGCAAATGTGATGGGTCTGCTCTTTGTCATTGCTAAGCTGGCGATAGACCACTATCGCTTCTCAAACCAACCTTCCATTGATTCAGAAGAAGCTTGATTACCAATGAGGAAAAGGGAAATCTACACTAAAAGAAATTTTGTCTACTGCAGTAAGGAAAAGACTGAAATCAAATGCTTAAACACACCATTTATCTAACTAACTGCTAAGCGGCTTTGCTTCAAGAGAATGCTAAGTTAACATATGTGCAATCCCACTATCCTAGGCATGCAATTTGAAACATCAAACATTCTACTGTTGTGCATGTAAATGAACAAAATTACTATTTTTTCCTTTTTGTCTTTTAACATAGTTACCAATGAAACGAGAAGTATTAGCTTAAAACGAGTACTCGAGCCCAAAAACCCAAAAAAAACATGAAAAAACAACCCAAAAATGAAAATTGTTTATGCCAGAATGATGTTTTTTTTAGGGTAAATTTTCAATATTTTTTTTTAAATGGAAGTAAAAACGATTTTTTTTTTTTTAAATGGATGAAAAAAACGCCCTTAAAAAAATTATTTATTTTGGAATAACAAAATAAAATCGGGTACAATTTTGACATTTTTTAACGATGGAGGTAAAGAGAAAATATCCAAACTTTGAAAAATTGTAAAATTCCAACAATTCTCAGACATGATATTAAAGATAAAATATTGTGTCTCGAATTTTAATAATTCCAACTATTTCCATCCATGTTGTTAAAAATAAAATATCTTGACTCTAAAAAACCTTGAAATTGTAATTGTTTTCGACCCTATCATTAAAGATACAATATTATGACTTAGAAAAAAATTAAAATCTAGAGAATTTTTCAACCATGCAATTAAAACCAAAGATTATGACTACAAAAAAATCTCAAGTTTTCAAAAAATTTCACGCATGCCATTATGAAATTTTTTTATGAAAAAACTTTAAAAACGAACACCCAAGAGTAATCTATTTTTTAAATGTAAAATATATCCATTTTAAAATCTTAGCCTAAGACAACTCGATACATTACAACACAAATTTATAAATCAACCATCAAATTGACACACAGTGTAGGTGAACTGGACCCGTTGTAATGAAAACTTAAAGACCAACCATGAAATTGATACATTGTGGGGGCAGACTCGATTCATTATAACTAAAATTTTAAAATCAACTATCAAATTGCCCATAATGGGACTGGGTTGTTAGACGAGCATCGACACAGACCCTATAGAAAAAATGAAAATAAAAACCAAAATAAAAAAATAAATTTATAAAGAAATAAAAATGAAAAATACAAAAGAAAACAAAAATTTAGATATTGGAAAAAATAAAAACAATAAAAAAAAGAAAAAAAATAATACAAAAGATTTCTTTTAATATTGACAAAAAGAAAAAACAATGAAAAAAAACACATAAAAATAAAAGAAAAAGAAAGCAAATTTTAAATATTGAAAAAAAATAAAAACAATAAAAAACACAAAAAATAATAAAAAACACCAAAAATTCAAATATAGAAAAAAAAAACAATATAAAAAACATGTCTATATAATAACAAGAAATAAAGCATAAAGAACTTAAAAACATGAAAAAAATGAATTATAAAAAATTGACAAAAAAACTATAAAAATGCAAAAAATTATAAAATTAACTTATAAATATAAAAAATAAAAAAAAAATTATAATAAAAAAAAATAAAATTTAAAAATATCGTTAAAATAAGTAAAAAACAAAAAAACATAATTTAACCAAAAAAAATTAAATTAACAAAATAAAAATAAAAACATTTTTTAAATAAGAAACATTTTTTTTAAATACAAAACATGTTTTTTTAGATAAACAAATAAATATACATAACTAAAAAAATTAAATTGAATTAAAAAAAAACAATTGAAAAATAAAAATCAAAACAAAACCATTTAAGAAAACATTAAAAAATTAAAATTAAAAATCAAAATAAAACAATCAAAATAACTAAAAATAAATTAATTAATAAAAAAAACATAATAAAAAAAAATTGGGCGCGGGCAAGGTGGCGGCTGTATGCAACCCGCCTCCTCGCCCCCACCCGCGACTAACCTAGCCCGATGGGTGGCAAGCCGATTCTCGAAATCGGCCTGCCACCCCCAAGCCGGGTTGGTCGCGGGCGTGAGTAGGAAGGCAGCTATCTATTTTGAAAAATAAAAAATACTTTGTTCCCTTGCTTTGTATTGCTACTTCTTACATTGGTTTGTGCAATCTGTGCATATATTTTCCATTGCAAAATGAAATAGACTTATTATCTTGTTGTATTTCAATGGAAATTAATGTTAAGATTTTAATTAATGTCATTTTATTATATATTCAATTTGAGTTATATTTGGATTAAAAAAATTAATAAAACCTGTCTCTAAACTTGTCTGGTATAAAGACACCAGGGCTTGGTTAAACCATTGGGAGATTGAGGAGAATGTTGCATTGCAAAACATTAATAACATTAAAAATATTGTTACTTCTAAGTTCAAAGAAAAAATGTGGTGTGAGAAAGATTTAGCAGTGAAAAGAAAATTAAGATATTATAAGGAGGTCATCAACCCCACCTTAGAAGATCAAAAGAGTTTCTCTATTTTAACTAGCTCAAAGAAGAAAATTAATATAGCCAAGATTAGAACGAACTCTCATGAGCTCCATAGTGAAATGGGTCATTGGGTAGTTCCTAAAACACCATGGATGGAAAGGTTATGCCATCTCTGTGAGAATACAAACATCAAGGATGAAAATCACTTCTTCTTAGAGTGCCCCGTGTACAACCACATTAGATCTCAGTTTCAAAATCTTTGTTGCAACACTGACATTCCTAGCCTTTTACGATGTCAAAATTACAATGAGCTCGAGAGACTTCTCTCGAAGCTTTTTGAGCATAGAAATAAAATCTTAAATCAAACTAAATAATTAGTTTCTTTAAGTCCAATAAACCAAAGTTTGGTATCAGTGGACATTAACCATCATCATCATCCTATGAATTCACACTCCATACATATGGAAAAAACATATTTATTAAAAGTAACATTTAATTAAAGTTATTTTTAAAATAGAAAATTAAACATTTCTTTAAAAAAAAAATTAATGTAAATCCTACATATCCCTACAACTATTAATCTTAGATGATGCAATCAGTTCCATTCGCTCTCTACTTGTGTGGAAATGTTTACACTTATTACATATAAATTTATACTCCATACATGCGTAGAGAATGTATATTGTTTATATTTCTTCTCGGTAGGAGTATGATATTCGCATCTCCATCATAGAATATGAATGTGTATATGTATTATGTAATTTGATTAAAACAGAATTAAAAGATAGATAGTAATATGTAGAAAGAAATATAAATTAGAAATTTGATTAAAGAAGTATGATATCTACATCTCTATCCTAGAATATAAACGGGCATACATATTATGTCATCTGATTAAAAAGAATTAAAAGATAGATAGTAATATTTAGAAAGGAATATAAATTAGAAATTTGATTAAAGGGCATATATATTGTGTAATCTGATTAGATTAGAAAGGATTAAAAGATAGATAATAATATTTAAAATGAAATATAAATTAAAAATTTGATTAAAGACGAAATTAAAGATTTATAGTAATATTTTTAAGAGAAGTATAAAAAATAACTATAGATGAGGATAACTTTGTCATAGTTGAAATATTGACTACTAAATAACTTTAAAATGAGAATGAGCGTTATTTTGTAAATTTCATTTTTAATTATTATGAGAATGAGCGTTAAAACTTTAATTATTTTGACCATTTGAAATATATTTTTGGTTGGTTTTAATATAAAGTTATTTTGAGTGTTTAGATTTTTATAGCTAAAGTCTTTTAAACTTCTGATTTTTTTTTATTTTTTTTTAATTTGTTTTTAATTTTATAATTATTATACTTATTCTTTAGTTTTTTAATTTTTTTTTTAATTTAAATATTTTTTTTATAATTTTGTTTAGTTTTTTGTTAAATTATTATTATGTAGTTGTATTTTTTTTTATAACTTAAGAAAATCATTATGGATGTCTTTTATTAATATTCATTTTTTTTAATTTTATGTTTTTGAAATATTTATTTATTTATTTTTAATATTTTTTATTTTTATTTATTTATTCGTATAATTTAATTTTGTTTTATTTTTACAATTTTATAGGTGCTTTTTTAGTTTATTTTTTTTATTATTTGAGTTTTTTGTCCTTTTCTTTACTACTAACATGAAAATCACAAACACTTAAAAATATATCCACACTTAATATATTAGAAAATTTAAAGTGTAAAAAATAAGTTTTTTAAACAAAAAGGGTTGATGTTGCATCAACCCTTTTCAAAATCGAGATGAAAATCGCGAACATTTAAAAAATTTGTTCATACTTGCTACATAAAATAAAATAAAGTGCCAAAAATAAACTTTTTAAAAAAATGTGTTGATGCTACATCAACACTTTTCAAAATCAAGATGAAAATCACTAACATTTAAAAAAAATGTCCATACTTGATACTTAAGAAAATTTAAAGTGCTAAAAATATGCTAAAAAAAGATCTATTTTGGCATCACCACTTTTCAAAATTGGATGATTTTTTGCTACCTCAAAAAACAGATACTAGTTCATTTTCTCGTTTGATCGGTAACTATGTTTTTTTGTGTGAGAGTGTGAATGCTAACTTCTTTTGGTGATGTGACAGATGGATTAGGGATGATGGTGGATGGTCATATGGCTCGGGAGGAAAGTAAGGGTCTTCTCTTATCTCCTTAGGGTTTTTTCCACAATTCGGCCTCAAAACAGGTCATTACAGGTCAACCTATAGGATTGCCCAATGAATCCTCTAGGATGTCCTAATGCTCCTACAGGATCCCGTGTATTCCTACAAGATACAACTGAGAGAAAGATGAGGGATTTGGAAGGTGATGTAACGCTTAGGGAAGGTGAATGGTGGGTGAAATGAAGCAAGGAGTGCCTAGGACTCCTTTAGATCTCAAAACAAAGTTGTGAGATGGTTGGATTTGCTCAACAAGCTTAGAGGAGTATTCTTGTAGAATGATGAATTCGGTGAGGGATTTAGTGAAAGAAAGTGATATCCATGGATGGATGAGGTTAGGATGGGGTTGTTGATCATGAAATCTCTTTGTATTGATGAAACTCCCACACTACATCAATCATTGACATTTATCCATAAATCATGTAAACAAAAGGCTTTTCAATTAACTAAGGAAAACATAATTTCATGAGCTAGCTACCTATTTCATGCATGGGAAAACTTGAAGAATAATGTAAAACCTTGATGAGATCTAATGTAAGACTGAAGATAGCAAAAATGGCAATTAAATCCTATTCTTGAAAACTAGTAAAATTCTGACCTAAGTAACAAGAAACCCTAAATTCCATTAGAAATCAAAATTTTGTCTTTTTGGGGTTGCATAGGAGTTCTTTCCTCAAACCATGATCCTTGAAGGGACGAGTGAGGCCAAATCCCCCTACTAATAGCTTTTTGATATTCCTTTATATTCCTAAGCTAATGCTGAAGCAATACATAAGTGGAAGCAAACTAATCAAATCTACAACTACTTGCAATGAAATAATGCTGAAGACAATTCAATCGTTAATCTATGAAATCAACTAGGCATACAAATACAAGAAGAGGAGCCTTTGTTGCTAGGGTTGGGCCCTAACCCAAGAGCTTTAGCCCTCTAAATCAACTCATTGTTTGATTAAGGAAATGCTCATTCTCATTATCGAATCCAAAAATTACATAACAATGTCTTCCACAAGTCTTGAACTCGAAAATGCCTAGTGTTTTTACATCAAAAATTTGAATCGTAATGAGGCTCTAGGCCTCCTTATTTATACAACTTAAGTCTCCAATGACTTCCTTAAATATAGGGAGGCTCGGCTCCTAAACTCAAGATGAACTGTTTCTTTAACTGTCACTGGCTCAACTGCCTTTTGATCTTCATGACTTGGCTACTTGTAACTCCGAGCTATGTGATTTGATGGAGGAATATTCGAATGAGTGAGGAGTAAATGAGGAGGATCTATCTCCTACAATATCTACTCCTTGTCTCATTCGAGTTTCAACCCCTAATTAGCAAAAAAAATCCATGACTTTCTCTCAAAAACCTGCAATAAATGCACATAGTCCACTAGGCATAATATCTCACTTTTACTCATCCCATTAAGCAAAATATAATCAAAATGTGTAAGAAATTATGAGAAGAGTTGATTTGAATAAGCTACGAGGTGTATTAAGGTCCATATAGTTACCCAATGATGAGGTTCATCATCACCCCCTGCTGAAAGTGTTGCTCATCCTCTGAGCAACTCAATCTATATCCATGTTTTTCATTTCTCTATTGGCCTCCTTGACATCCCATGCTTTTGATGTAGTTTCTTCATCATGTGCAAATAATCATGCCTTTCTCTCTATCTCCTCCTACTGATTTCTTTCTTTCTCTTCCTTCCTTCCTTCCAAAATTCCTAAGAGTAGTGGTGGACTGAGTCTCAAGCCAATCCAATTCACTGAGTCTTTGGAGAACTTTCTTGTACATGGGTTTTCTGTTTAGTACCTTTCTCATTCTCTGAGGAGAATGGTACTCTCTGATTTTCAAGTTGTAGGGAAAATTTTTCCATCTCCTTTGACAAGCTTGCATGTTTCCATCCCCTAACAACCTCAAGATGTCCTCAAAATGTGTGATTACTTTCTCTTGAGAAGCAAGGTACCTAGGTGCAAGTTTAGGGTCATTTGCAATCAGGTTGTGGGTGCTAATGATAGCCATTGGATTTGTTTGCTTAGCTCTAATCATGGGGGGTTTTGTTTCTTCTCTTGTCATTACTTTCTTTATTTCTGCAGTTGTTGCCTCCTCATGACTCATCCATGATGCCAAGGCCATCAATTGCAAGTCCCCTAGTTTTGAATTAGGGTCCCACACATTCAGATATGTCAAGGCCAAGCTATGTAGGTAGAACTCAAACATGTTATCCCTATCCTCCAAGGTTCTTTGATCACAAAGATCAATGAATTGTCTGTAGTCTTGGAAGGGCATAGTGCCTCTCTGTGCTAAAGATTTTATTTGGAACTGTAGCCACTATTCCTTAAGATATAATGCATAGGACTTTGCTATAATCCTACACTAGATTGCCTCTAAGGATAGACTGGCCATGGGTGCTAATTGACTCTCTCTCTCTTGTAGCTATCCCCTTAGCCTTTCATTCTTTGCTTCCAACTGAGCTTTCATCATTACCTCTCTGTCCCTCAGGCTGCTTAGTTCTCTACCCATGTCCTTCACTTTCTCCTCCATGTGGCCTATATCCTCCACTCCTTTAGATTTGGAAATTTGCATCCACCTATTTGTTCTGGCCCTTTCTTTCTCAAGTTCAAAGAATAAGGGGATGGAAAATTTCTATGGAATGATCCTACCCGCTTCAATGAATTTGTAGTAAGAGTCAAGGTTGGGTTGAGGACTAGGTTCCCTTAGTTTTGGATCCTCCTTCTTTGTTTCTAACTGCATGATCCCTTATTTGTCTAATTTTTTATTTCATGTAAGTTTAGCATAGTTTCCTGTAGGATGGCCTCTACTTCCTGTAGGTCCTTCTATGTCTCCTATCGGAGACCTTTTCCATTGGATGAGGTAGATCTGTTGATAGGCCTCCTAACATAAGTGATAGGAGACTTGGGAAAGGCTTGTTCCGATGATCCTTCTCCTTGATTTTTCACAAGAGGAGCTATATTTTCCTATTGTTTTGATGAGTCTTTAATGGCAATAGGAACTTTGGTGGATATTTGTTGATCCTTGTACTTTTTCTTGTCCTAAAGTACAATGGATTTTGTCTCTGTCTCTTCCCTTTTTGCTTGATAGGGGTACTTAGGGCAGTTAGGGTAGTTGCTGCCTCTTTCTCAGTGGGTTCTCGAGATCCACTTGGTGACTCCTCCTCTTCCTTGCCTTGCGTTGTAGACCTCCGTTCTTCCTTGTATTTTGTTTCCTATTTTCCTTTTTCCTTCTCATCCTTATCTTTCTCCTCTTCTTCTCCCTTTGGTTCCTCACTCTGCTGATCAGTTTATTCCTTTGCATCTTCTTTTGTTTCTTCACAACTTCCCTTCTCCTTTTCTTACTCTTCTTCCTCCTCTATTTCCTCTTCATCCCTCTCTGTTTATTCTTCATCCCTCTCTATTTTTTCTTCATCCCTTTCACTAGTAGTGGGGCTTTTGTCATATTCAATGGATTTTATGTCTTCCTTTGTCTGCATGTCTCTGAAAGTGGTCCATGTGATAGGGAGTCTTAGGTTTTCAAGGGCATCTTCTAGGATAAGTTTAATTAACCCATGATGGGCTAGATGCTGATGGTTTCCTCCCTGCACTTTAATGCTCATATCTATCACTGATTGAAGAAGAAAGTAGGGTATGCTTAGTCTGTTTTGAGTAGGTGTGTCTGCTCCAAACCTCATCTCTTGGAGAAGTCTAAAATGGTATCCATTTACGACACTGTACCTAACTTCCCATGATATATACTTAATGACGTGGTAGCTAATTTCATTCCAAGAATATGGCAAAATTTATCTTCTAACCCCGTTTTTGTCTTCCATTTCCTCCTCTCCTTCCAAAAATAATTTCTTCTTTGTAACTTGGCTGTTAGCCTTATCTTCCTTTCTCCAACGCAAACCTAAAGGAAGTGTGGTGATTTTGCCTATGATTTTAGGGGTGATTTCTATAGAGAGGCCTTTTACCACAACAGTGGCATGGGTCCTAGTTAGTGGTACGAGGGAGAGAGCAAAGTCTTTGGGAACTTCATCATCATATCCCCTCATTTTTTCAATGAAACCAATCCAATTGTGCCTTGTGAATATCTCTACTATGGGAGGGTGTTGATGAGTTTTCACTGTGTTGGTGGGTTCCCTCTTATTAAATCCTCCTGTCATTTTTCTTTGATGGATGTGAAGGGTTGTATATGTCTAATACCAAATTCTAATTGGTGAGAGAGTTCATGTAGAAATTTTGTGTACAATTCCCCTTAGACTGCAATCTCTTTAACAAAATAGAAGGATTTTCTATATATTTTTTTACTTGGAAAAGGTGGGAAGGTATAGCTCCTACCTCTTTGTCACTACCTAATGAAGCCAACCTTTTGTTTTTCCCTTCTTAAATGCTCTCTGCCAATCCTATAGATGATTTTTTTTGTATCCTATAGTATCTTCTGTAGGATCTTGTAGGTTTTCCTGTAGAATCCTGTAGGTGCCTCTGCACTAGAAAAGAACTGCTCACTGTCTTTCCTGTAGACTACTTCAGAGGTCGAGAGCAACTTTGCTTTGATGTATCCTCGAGATTATGAATGCCTCTATGCATGGGAATCAATGTTTTATTTCCTCATATGGGTGATTTGAGTGTGATCGTGTGCTGGAAATCGAGGCACGAGTACCCATTTTTGGACTGTTGGTCCCACTACCACATCATCATTCTCCTTACCTCGTAATCAACTCCCACTTCAGGCATCCGTAACTTAACCTCTTTCAACCTTGTCTCTTCTTCCTCTTGATTTTATTGCTACCACGTGTGTAATGAACTAATTGTATTCTCCTCGTTGACTGATCGAAGGTGGCCAAGTTAACTGGCCACCTTTTTCCTATAAAACCAACTCTTTCACAAATCTACATGGTTTATCATATTATGCTAATGAGAGAGTTGAAGCAAGATAACATACCTATGGTAAGATGCCTTGATACTGCTTATTGGAGAGTGAAGTCCTTGCTGTGTATTTGTTGCATGTGTGTTTCTCTTCTTTTTTTATTGTCCTCATTTGATGTTTTCTTTGATGTGTAGGTATTGGATGGTGATGTTGATGATCCTGCTACTGCTACTAAGCTCTAGAGGAGCTTCTTTGACCTTTGGATCTCCATGTTGAAGCTGATTGCAACCTGCGATTTTTTTGTTTTGTGGGGTAGGCTACTACAGGATTTCCTACAGGATGTCCTGTAGCTGCCTCTCCCTCAAATTTTTAATCATTCCTTCACTTCTGGAGCATGAGCATGGTTGTCATGGGTATAGAAGGGGTCTAGAGATTGGTGAATGAGAGGTATAGCCTTCAGGTGTTGTCCCCTTATTCTCTGTTTTTATCCTTTCTTTTTCTTTTTTCTTTTCTGAAAACTGTATTTTTTGAAACTGACTTTATTGGATGAATGCAAGGGTGATCATGGTGGAGAGAGGCATGGTGATGAGATGGGGAAGTAGACATTTTTTTTTTTTGACATATGCAGGTCATCTCCATTTCTCTAGGGTCACTTTCCTTGGGATTCCCAAGCCACTGTAATTCCTATATGATCATCTTGTAGGCTTTCAAGGAATCCTATAGGTTTACAAGGAATCCTGTAGAAAACACAGAACCCTTGCAAATTGAGCTAGATGAGTCCATAAATGGAGGGAATGATGAGATGATGAAGGATATGGATGGAGTAATGAAAACATGAAATCTATAGGTCCTTTTGGTCCTCTCTTATTGCTCCGATCCTCCTCCTTCTGACCTGTAAACAACATTTTCAAAGTTTTCTTTTCTCCTTTTTTTTAAAACAATTAGTTTGCCTCCAAGAGGTTTTCATCCTAGCTACTTGCCCTGGGTACCTCAAAAGATGTTTTCACCCAGAGATCTTTTTATCTCTTTCTTTGTTTTGACACCATTGGGTCACCTCAAGAGGTTTTCAACCCAACAGTGGGACTCAGGTGCCTCATGGATGTTTTCACCTGAGTCTCCTTATTTTCTCTTTCTCCTTTTTTTTTTCTTTTCTTTTAGTGACTTGATGGGGTAGAAGCTGAGACTTTATCCACTACCATCACTGTCTTGCTGATTCCATTAATGAATTCTTGCTTTGACAAGGGCTTCTTGTAGACCTTCAATTTGTGCCCAATTACAAGTAAAGGAATAGCCTCTTCATCAATGGTTCTTATCTGCATTGAACCATTATCATGCCATTTCGTTATGACATAAGGCCATAACCATCTAGTCCTTAACTTTCCTTTAAAATCTTTGTGTCTTGAATCATACAACAAAGGCCAATCACCTTCTTGAAATTGTTTTTCTTTTATGTTCTTATCATGCCAGATCTTCCTTTGAACTTGAGTCACCTCTGTGTGCAGGAGGGCCTGATTATAAACTCATCTAACCCATTCAACTGGAGAAATCTCTCTTGTTGTGCACTAGTGAGATCTAGATCTAGTTGTGTTGCCATTTTTAATGTGTTGTACTCAAATTCAATGGACAACAAGGCCTTCTTCCCATAGACCAACTCTTAGGGAGTGAATCCAATGATGGTCTTCCAAGTGGTATTGTAGGCCCAAGTGGCCTCAACTAATCAATCTGCCCAATATTTTCTGTTGCTTCTAATCACATTGGTCAGAATGCCCTCTAACGCTCTGATGGTCACCTCCACTTGCCCATTAGCTTGTGGGTGGTAAGGAGTGGATGTTCTATGCTTGATCTTGTGTTGGCTTAACAAATTTTCAATCATGTGAGATGTAAACTAGCTACCTTGATCAGTGACCAGTTCTCTAGGGTACCCAAACTTATAAAATACATTTTCCCTTAAGAACTATACCACTTTCTCCTTTGTTGTTTCCTTGATTGCCTTAGTTTCAGCCCACTTGGTCAAATAGTCAGTGCACACAATGATGCATTGCTTTTGCCTAGATGGAGGGTCAATGGGTCCAATGAAGTCCATGCCCCACTTGTCAAATGGCTCAAAAGTCACTTGAGGTTGCAAAGGCATTTCATCCCTTGGATTAGTTTTTCCCCTCTTTTGGCACCGATCGCACTGACTAGTATACCTTCTCACATCCTTGATCTGAAAACCACTCGTGAGTGATCTCAGTTACTTAATTAATGAATGAAGGTATTACAGACTCATGTGCTAGTGTGTGTCTATGCTATCTTAAGCAATGGATCGATTAGATTGCAAAATACACAGACACTGGAAAATGGAAAATAGTAAGAGAAACACAGTAAGCAAATACAAGAACACAACAAATTAATAAGGAGTTGATCCAATCCTCCTAGGCTACGCCTCTGGTCCAACTTTCAATGGTGGCCTTCTTTTATTGTGTCTTAAAGCAGAGTTTTTACAACGAGGAGTTCAAATTGAGTCTCCCAAAACAGAGGATGCTCAGTAGGGTGGTTCTTGGATTCCCCACGCCATTAGAGTGCATAGACTCTTTCTTACTAAGTCTTGACTTCAACTGGTCTTGATGGGATGAGTCCAATTTGGTACTTAGTTCCCGACAGATATCCTCACAGGGATTGCTCGAACCTCTCAAGCCTTCTATCTACTCGATGCTACCTTACTCTGTAGGTTAGCTCGGCTCTCTGTTTTCCGCTTCTTGGTTATTTTCTGTTTTGTCTCTCTATCTCACTATCTCCTTCTTTCTTACAGTGTCGCTTGTTTTTGTTCTCTGTCTGTTCATGGCTTAAAGCCAATATGTCTCATGACTATTTGTTTCCTCTTTTGCCCCTTCAGATCACCTACTGCTATTCACTTGGATTTCCTTGCCTCTGCATCATCGCCATTGTGTAACATCTCATAGGGAAGTGGCCACTTGTCCTCCAACGAACTGTGCCAGCTCTTCCTCAAACGGTTCAGTATTTTGATTACTTTGTGTAATACTTCATCTACCAGCTCAACGGTCAAATCAGACTTCAGAATTTTATATGATGTTACTTAATTCTCCCTCCAGATCCAGTTTCCCATCAGGCACATCTTCCACCATTAGATCTGGAGCCCGTAGATCCTACGGTGTTCGCTCTTATCACGTGGTTGGCTTGCTCAAACGTTAGCCCGTGATGAGAGGTGGTTTTCTCTCTCATCCACCAGACACACATCATTTATTGTATGGCATCACTGGGTCTCCTCACAATTCCACTTACCGCCCAACATGCCTATGATATTCTGCCGGTTTTGGGGCATGAGACCTGCCTTTCGCTTCAGCATTTTCCCACAGTTTTTAGCTTTTCCTTGTGACTGAACGCTCAAGGCATTTCCATTTCGAGGGGTTTTTCCCAACGATGAGCGATTACGGAAACAGCCTCTGTTTTCTGATCCGGACTTCCTAACTGCTAGTTTGCATCTTGCACAGTCTCCCTGGGCCTCAGTCAACATGTTTTGACCAAGGTACTTGTCATTCCTTGCTAGCTACAAATTGCCACTATCCAAAGGTCTTCCTGATAGCTCATTGTTCACAAGTTTGAAGTTTGTCCTGATTTTATACAGTCATAGAACTCTAATAATTTTCATGGATCCAATTCGGATCACAGCCTTCCCACTGAAAAATATTTTGGACCACCAAAAGTTGGTTTTCAAGCATCGACTAAGTGAGGGTACAATTGTCTCACTTGTCCAATCTCTATCCACTTTGCTCTACTTAGCTTTGAACCCTTGAGCCCAAATCTGAGGTACTCAACATCTCCCCTTCGCGTCATCCTCACCTTCCTATCCAGAACTGTCTTCCTATAATTCATTAAGATATTCACGTAACAGGTCATCAATAGAAGGCAATTGACTCAGCTCTTCAGGATCTTCAATTAGTGAAGGTTCAAACAATCTCAAGAAATCTGCATTTACGACTGAGTAGATGTGCATGTAAGTTGGTAGATCAAGGGAAAAATCATTCTCACCAATGTTCTCAAGTATCTTGAAGGGTCAATACCTAATAGGATTTAGCTTTTTACCTTCACCTTGCATCTTGTCCTTGCTGATATACAGCCAGACTTGGTCAGCAACTTGGAAACTATGCTCCATCTGATGCTTGTCATGCCTTGCCTTGTATTTGGCTTGGCTCTTTTCTAGTTGTTCCTGTACTTCTTGGTGGATCTCTTAGATCTGTTCAATGAACCTAGTTACCCTATCCATATCACTGTGTCCCTCAAATGTGGTGTCTTTAGCAAAGACAAAATCCAAAGGAGACCTTGGTGTGAAACCAAAACAGGTCTCAAAAGGAGATCTCTATGTAGAAGAATGTTTTGCTCTATTGTAAGCATGTTGCACATAACATAAATGTTCATCCCAAAGCTTAGGATGCTTGCTACAATATCCCCTGCGTAACTAGATCACTGTTTGGGAGTGTAGGTATTGAAGTGGTTGATGATTAGTATGTATTACTATCTCTTTGCCCATTAAGTAATGTTTCCACTTTTTCACACTCTGTACTAATGCATATAATTCTTTATCATATGTAGGATAGTTAACCACTACAGAATTAAATGTCCCAGAATGATAACATATGGGTTTATCGTGCTCTGTCAACACTGCTCCCATGGCATAGTCACTTGCATCCATTTGGATCTCAAATGGTCTTTGAAGATCAAGTAGTGCTAGTACAGGTGTTGTACTAATCTTTTCTTTCAAGGTGTCAAAGGCTTTTTGCTGTTTGCCTCCCCACTGAAACACCTTGTTCAATCCTGTTAAAGCATGTAAGGGAGCTGAAATTAAGGAAAAGTTATAAATGAACTTCCTCCAATATTGTGTTGCTCCTAAGAAGCTTCTAACTTCTGTAGCATATTTGGGTTTAGGCCAGTTCACAATGACTGCCACTTTAGAGGGATCTATCTTCAATTCACCACCCCCTACTATATGACCCAAATAATTCAAAGATGTTTTTCCAAATTCACATTTTGAGAGTTTAACATAAAGTTTTTCTCTTTTCAAAACATCTAGTGTCTGCTTAACATGCTTTGAGTGTTCTTCCCACATTTTGCTAAATATCAAAATGTCATCCAGATACACAATAACAAAATCATCAAGAAAAGGTTTGAGTAGATCATTCATTAATCTCATGAAAGTAGCAGGAGCATTAGTTAAGCCAAAAGGCATAACTAGCCACTCATACAATCCTTCCTTCGTTTTGAAAGTAGTCTTCCATGCATCTTGTTCTACAACTCTGACCTAATGGTATCCACTATGCAAGTCTAGCTTGGAAAAATAAATAGCTTCTTTCAATTTTTTATTGTTATCTTATTCAGTGCTCAGTAATCAATGCACATGCTCCATGAGCCATCTTTCTTTCTCACCAAAACGATTAGTGACCCACATGGTGATGTGCTAAGTCTGATGAACCCCTTCTCGAGAAACTCCTGCACCTGCTTCTTGATTTCTGCGTTCTCTAAAGCAGACAACCGTACATTCTAATGTTAGGTAATCGAGCATCTTGCTGCAAAATAGTATCATGCACTATTTCCTTTTTGGGTGGTAGACATTTAGGTTCCTAAAACAAGATATCATACTCTGAAACAACCTTTTATAAATCAGCTTGTTGTTTAGCATTACAACCTTCAAATACATTGGTTTTATCAGGTTTCTTTTCCTTTACAACCATTAGTAAGAATTGTTTGCATGAATTTATCATTCGCTTCATCTGCCCTAAGTTTAGGAGAGTATAATTATTCTTGAGCTTATGAGCTCTTACAAAGTATTCAATTCCATATTTAACAAGTAGATACTTGTTCTCAGCTCTATAGAAGATAGCTTTTCTATCATACAAGTAAGGACTTCCTAAAATAATTCCACATATATCCAAAGGAATTATGTCTAACTCAACCTCATCTACAAATGCTGACCCAAAAGAAAACTTGAGTTTGCATTATCTAGTCACTTGTAGTTATGCTTTATCATTTAACCATCCTAATGCGTATGGTTTCTTGTGAGGTGTGTTCACTAATCCCAATTTCTTTACAATTGCTTCAAAAATTAAATTTACTTGTGAGCCACTATCAAATAGAGTATCAATCTTTTGATGTTTGGAAATAACTCGAATATGGAAAATATCATGTATTTTTCTCTCATTTTCTTCATCAATAGTAGATTGTGTAGAAGTACTAGTAGATGCTTCAGAATTCTTACCTCTTATACATGTGGCTGCAATAGTTGTTTCATCTCCTGAGTCTGACCCCAAGTCTTTCTGAATAGTTGCGGAAGTCTTCTTCTTCTTGCCCTCAAAATTCTTAGGTCTCAGCTCCGGATGCAGAATCCAACAATGCTCATCATCATGCCCATTCTTTTTATAGTGAGTGCATGAAACCTTGCTTTTCTGTGTAGTGTTAGCCTTCCTTGCTTTCCATTTCTGTTTTCTTTTCTCCTTATTCTTGCTTGCAGTGGGTTAGGATGATCCCCCAACTTCTGGACTTCCATTCTTTCCTCTAGCTTCTAGATGAGTAGCTTGTACAAATAGCTCATCTATACTAGTGGGATTAAACATGAGGATAGTGTGCCTCATGTAGCTGTGTAGACCACCAATGTACTCCAACAGAGTCTTAGGTGAGTCTAATGAGATTCCTAGAATCAAGGCTCTCTTTCTAAATTCTTGAGTGTATCCCCATACACATTTCCCTTTCAATTGTCGAAGAGTTTGCCAGCTCATCATGGCTTGTTGCATGTAGGCCAATTGATAGAACTGTTTTTTGATTGTAGAAACAAATTCACTCCAGACAGATATAGTCTTACCATGTCTCGTCATGTTAGCTTAGGTCCTGCCTTCCCACCAAACTAAGGTAGTTCCTCTAAGGTGTAGGCTTGCCAGTTGAATATTGCTCTTGTCTGAATCGATATTCTGCACTCTGCATTAAACATTAATTTGTCTAATCCAATTGTCCATCTTTTTTGCATTCAACTCTCCATCATATATAGGTAAATCAAATTTAACATCTAGTTTAATCAAAGATGCCTTCCTTTTATGTTCAGGGCTATTAGGAGGTGTGAGAAAGCTTTCTTCTTTCCCTTTACCTTTTGAGTGGTCATGGAGGAGAGACTCATCTTCTCCTTTGTCTTGTTTGGAGCCTGATGAATCTTCATCTTTATGTTTTCTAAAGTCATTATACATTTCCTCTACCATGGACCTTAGGGCTAGGAAACTATCTAAGAACTAAGGGTTTGGCCCCAGAGAACCTTCCTCTGACATTGTCTTCTGAGGATAGACTCTCCCAATTTTAGGATTAGTTTCGATCAACTCTCCTTCTCCTAATTTGAGCTTTGATCTAGTTAGCATTCAACAGCTAAATCCAACACAAACTTGTGTAACCTTAATAGCCTTGGGCTCTAATACCACTTGATCTAAAAATCACTCATGAGTGATCTCAGTTACTTAATTAATGAATGAAGGTATTAAAGACTCATGTGTTGGTGTGTGTCTATGTTATCTTAGGCAATGGATCGATCAGATTGCAAAATACACAAACACTGGAAAATGGAAAACAGTGAAAGAAACACAGTAAGCAAATACAAGAACACAACAAATTAATAAGGAGTTCATCTAATCCTCCTACGCTACGTCTCTGATCCAGCTTTCAGTGGTGGCCTTCTTTTATTGTGTCTTAAAGCAGAGTTTTTACAACGAGGATCTCAAATTGGGTCTTCTGAAACAGAGTATGCTCAGTAGGGTGGTTCTTGGATTCCCCAAGCCACTAGAGTGCACAGAATATTTCTTACTAGGTCTTGATTTCAACTGCTCTTGATGGGATGAGTCCAATTTGGTACTTTGTTCCTGACAAATATCCTCACATGGATTACTCAAACCTTTCAAGCCTTCTGTCTGCTCGATGCTACCTTACTCTGCAGGTTAGCTCAACTCTCTTTTTTTTGCTTCTTGCTTATTTTCTGTTCTGTCTCTTTGTCTCACTGTCTCCTTCTTTCTTATAGTGCTCACTTGTTTTTGTTCTCTCTCTCTTCATGGCTTAAAGCCAATATGTCTCATGATTGTTCGTTTCCTCTTCCGCCCCTTCGGTTTTCCTGCTAATGTTCTCTTGGAGTTCCCTGCCTCTGTATCATCACCACTGTGTAACGTCTCATAGGGAAGTGGTGACTTGTCCTCCCACGAACTGCACCAGCTCTTCCTCAAGCAGTTCGGTATTTCAGTTACTTTGTGTAATAATTCATCTGCCATCTCAGTGATCAAATCAGACTTTAGACTTTTATATGTCATCGCTTAATTCTCCCTCCCGATCTAGTTTCCCATCGGGCACATCCTCTGCCGTTAGATCTGGAGCCCCCAAATCCTATGGTGTTCACTTTTATCGTGCGGTTGACTTGCTCGGACATTAGCCCACGATGAGAGGTGGTTTTCTCTCTCATCCACTGGACACGTGTCATTTGTTGTATGGCATCGTTGGGTCTCTTGACAATTCCGCTTACCGCCCAACATGCCTTTGATATTCCACTGGTTTTTGGGCATGGGACCCACCTTTCGCTTCAGCGCTTTCCCATGGTTTTCAGCTTTTCCTTTCAAGGGTTTTTTCCTAGCGAAACAGCCTCTGTTTTCTGATCCATACTTCCTAACTGCTAGTTTTCATCTTGCGCAGTCTCCATAGGCCTCAGTCAGCATGCTTTGATAGAGGTCCTCGTCATTCCTTGCTGGCTAGAAACTGCTACTATCTAGAGGTCTTCCTGCTAGCTCATGGTTCACAATTTTGAATTCTATCTTGATTTGATACAGTCATAGAACTCCAATAATTTTCATGGATCCAATTTGGATCAATCCTGATGAACAGTGGGCCAATAATACCCAACTTGTATCACCTTGAATGTTGTCCTCTTGGCTACAAAGTGACCTCCACAAGGCCCATCATGACAGGTCAGAAGGATGTCAAACACTTCCTCCTCACTAACACATCTTCTCAAAATTTGATCTGGGCCTAGTTTGAAGAGGTTGCCCCCAATCCAATTGAATGGGGCGCTCTTCCTCACAATATTGCTTTTCTCTTTGGAGGACAAATTCGATGGGAGCTATGCAGACACCAAGTAGTTTTCTATGTCAGCAAACCATGGAGAGAGAACTGAAATGATGAATAAGAGTTCATATGGTAATTAATCATCAACCATTCCTTCCTCCCCTGCAGGCAAATTTAATTTGGATAAAAAAATCTGCAACAACATTCTCCTTGCCAGGCTTATCAATAATAGTTAGATCAAATTGTTGTAATGAAAGTAACCATTTAATAATCTGGTCATTCACATCAGGTTTATTCATCAAGTATTTAATTACAACATGGTCAGTATGTACAAATGTTTAGTAACCTCTAATGTAATGCCTAAATTTGGTTAATGAATGCACAACAGCTAGGAGCTCCTTCTCAGTTATTGTATAGTTCAGCTTGGCCTTTAATAGATTCTTACTGATGAAGTAAATGGCACAAGGTAACCTATCATCTATTTGGCCTAGAGCTACTCCTATGGCTTTGTGAAAGGCATCAACATGTATATGGAAAGGAAGGGCCCAATTTGGGCCTTGGAGAATAGGTGTAGTGGTCAACTTGTCCTTTAGGGTGTCTAAGGCCTCTTGACAGCTTTTTGACCATAAAAAGTTCAGAGTCCTTGGCCAATAACCCAAATAAAGGAGAATATAACTTGCTAAAGTCTTTTATAAATCTTCGATAGTATCTAGCTAAACCGAGAAAACTTCTGACATCTCTTTGTTTTTGTAGAGGTGGGACCCTTTAGATGATGGCTATCTTATTTGGGTCCACATGTAGTCCTTTTTGGGATACTGAATGACCTACAATAGTTGCTACAGTCATCAAAAACTCACATTTTTTGGGGACTAAGGGATAGGTTCATTTCAATGCATTTCTTCAGCACCTTACCTAAGTTGGATAGAGCCTCCTAGAAATCACACCCATAGGGTGGAAAATCATCCATATAAATTTCTACTACATCATGGACTAGCTCAGCAAAGATACTTAGGACTACTCTCTGGAAAGTGGTAGGGGCATTGCATAGGCCAAAAGGAAGGACCCTATAGGTGAAAGTACCTGAAGGAAAAGTGAAGGTGGTTTTATCCTGATCTTCTAGGCTGATCTGGATTTGATTGTACCTGATGAACCCATCTAAGAAAGAGAAAAACTTTTTCCCTACTAAGCCATCTAACACTTGGTAAATGAAAGGTAGAGGGAAATGGTCCTTCTTTGTTGATTTGTTTAATTCTATGTAATCAACACAAATCCACCACATCCCATTTTTCTTTGGAACCAACACCAAAGGAGAGACCCACTCACTGCCCGAGATAGGGTAAATGAATCCTTCATCTAGTAGCTTTTGTAATTCTTCTTTTACTATATCCTTGAGCACTGGATTCATTCTCCTTTGGGGTTGTCAGACTAGTTTGCAACCTTCTTTAATATAGATGTGTTGAATAGACACTGAGGGGTGCACTCCCTTCATTTCCTTGTAACTCCAAGCAAAAGCATCCAGATGTTCCTTTAGCATGTTGCACAAATTTTCTTCTTGGTGTACAGAAAGAGATGGGTTGATTTTCAAAGTTTTGTAGAATTGAGACTTCTGTGATTTGTCATAGTTTTAAGGAGAGCTTCAGCGTAAATCACATGAGAAAGATTTCAGCCAACACGTTTCGAACCAACCAATGTGGTTCATCATCAGGACAAGTTGAATTCTATGGTTTTGACAAGGTTAGGGTTTGAATTAGCTAAGCATAGATCAATATGATGCTTTTTCTAGGTTTCCTTTACTACTTCTTCTAAGGACAAGGTGTTGGGAGTTGGACTTTGGAGTATGTGTTCAATCAAATCATCTTCATCTGGTTGTCCTCATCCAATGGCTATTTTAAGGTATAGAGTTGGGCTGAGTAGACTTCATTTTCTTCCTCCTCTTCTAGCCATAAAGGTAAGTCATGTTCTAGAGATGGCTGAGTAGGAGGGTATAAGACTAACTGCTTGGACAGATGCCCATTTTTTATAGTCATATTTCCAACCCTGCAACTGATGTAAGCAATGACAGTGGCTAACTAGGGCCTCCCAAGGATGAGAGGATAACCAGTAAGCTTGGAATTAGGCTGGAGAACTAGAAAGTCTGCAAGGTACTCCCAAGAGTTAATGGAGACCATCACATCCTCCACAATCCCCTCAAGGGTCACTATGGAGCGGTCTGCAAGTTTTAAGACTGTTGTGGTCTTTCTTAATGAACCCTGGAGATTGAGCTTAAGCATGGTGTCCTTAGTAATTACATTAATGGTAGCCCCAAGGTCAATCAAAGTGTGTGGGACAATGGTTCCATTGATGTGCACATCTACGACAGGGCTTTTAGTGTCCAAGTACTTTGGGAAAATTACCTACCCTAGCATTAAGTCAGACAGTTGTCCAATGAAATTAATGGTAGGGGTGCCTCTATTTCGCCTCCCTGTATGTTTGAAGCACTTCTCTTTAATCATCTTGTTGTAAATAGGTACATCTTTGATGGCTTGGAGAAGTGGAATTTTGACACAGATTTTTCAATCCACCCAAAAGTTCATTCTCTTCTTGGGTAGGCTAGACTAGATGAGTTAATCTCTCAGGAAAGGGTGGTGGATTTACTCTAGGCATGATTTCCTCTATTTCCTCCTCATTTTCCCTAGGTGGAGGTGGAGGTGGAGGTTGGTTGTTCAAGAGTACTCTCCCAGATCTCAGGTTAATTTCCTAAATTTCCGTAGCATAAGGAGGATAGGATGTCTCTCCACTATACACTTGTTGTGGCTGTTTGTTGTTTGGGTTCGGATTTGGCTGGGTAGGAATCTGAGGTTGTTTAGGTGGAGCAAGGTCTAAAAGCTATGGTTGAGTAGGTGGTGAAGGCAATAAAGCTGGAGCACTGTTGTATGGGGGCCTCCACCCCTGGGGTGATGCATTATATTAGTGTCAGCCTTGTGTGCCTATCACCAGGATCAAGTGTGCTTTTACTAAGCTTTTCAGGAGTCTCAAAATCAAATTTTATCACACTAGGTTTACAGAGTAAAATTTGGTCATTGTTTGGTCGGTCCAGGAATGAGTTCAGTGTTTTGAAAATTGACTCATGTTGATCACCTATCTCATTCCTATGAAGGTGTCATAATAAAATAAATTTCTCTTCATATTAGTCATTATCACCATTCCATTTAGTTTCAGGTCTTCCATTAGGTCATTAGGGTTTCCAAGGTCTATCATTACCATGTGTAAATCCAATAGTAAATAGAGCATGACAAGCAGGTCTTTGACATTGACTTGTTGAGTTATCACAAGTTCATCATGTTTTTAGTTTGAAAGGCTCCAAAAGAAGAAGTTCCAGTGCTTAGGAAAGTGAAAAGACAACCGAGGTTTCAGCCTTAAAGGTGACTCTATTTTCAAAAGTGAAAAATGAGCTTTTCAAAGGTTTTTGGGTCCCATTTCATTTCAAAGGGGAAATTAATTTGCCTATATAAACTACAAAGCCCCAAACTTGTCTTATTAATCTATCATTCACTATTTTGCATCGAGTTCTCCTTCCCAAAAGAGAGAAAAAATTGATTTCATAGGACAAACTAGCAAAAACTTATTGGCGCTGCACTCAAGAAGACTGCGCTACGCTTGGAGGCCCAGCACTGCACTTAGGAACACTATGCTGTGCTCAGGCAAACTCTGCTACACTTGGGCAAGAGTAACCAAAATTTTCCCGAAACTCACCCAAACTCAATTTTTAATCTTTCTTAGCTATTTTATTGCAATCCTAAGCTGAGCTACAAGTAAGTACACCTCTTTAATTAACTTTTTGCTTTGCAAAATCTATTCAAGCTAAAGATTTCTAAATTAGGGTTTATAGTGAAATTCTCATGAAAGATGTTAGGATTGATGATGTCCATTTTCTTTTCTTCATTTTAAACATGTAAAATATTATCCTACACCTTTATACATATTTGATATGCTATATAAACCACTGAATCAACCTCAAAACATAAACTTACCTCACTAAAAGTGAAACCCTAGTTTATTCCTATGGGTTTTGGGAACTTTCCATAAAAACTTTGTTTTTCCCTTTCACAAGCACATGGTTCCTTCATTTCTCTTCCATTCATTTTCATCAGTTGTTCATAATCTATAATCACCTCTTTCAAACCCCCTATACCATTTTATCAACTCCACCTACCCATCATTTCACTTTTCACTCATCCCTCACTATTTTTCTCATTTTCCTGTTGCTAGCATTTCTATCACCATGAAAGGAGGCTCTTCACCAGAGAGGAAGAGACACCACAATGGAGGAAAAATCCTCAGATATGAGCCATCAAATTGCAATGAAATCAACTCATCCTCCTTTGTCAAATAGTGCTTTGAAGATGTGAATTTCTTAGGCTTCTACAAAAGGGTGAGTGAAGTGGGTTTCAATGAGAAGTTGACAAATTGGGTTGCAACTCAGTTGAAAGGTCAAAGTGTTGTTATTGCTGGTGTTAAATTCACTTTTTCAGTGGCCTCCATTTCACATTCTATAGGGCTACTAGAAAATGGTGAATATTGGTTCAAGGGGATGAGCTTAGATCTCGATAATTATAGACCTTGTAGGTTTTAACCCCGTACAGAAATTACCTGCATACGAATTCTGTGAACGGAAAATAAACAATGCGAGAGCATAACACATAAAACACATATACATAGAGATTCCCCCTGGATCCCAAAACCGGGACTACCAACTTGATTTTTCATTATATTCCTTTCAATGTTATAATACATATTTATACATGCCAAAGCATCCAATACCATGGACTGAAAACCAGCGCATCCAAAACCATGGACCGAAAACCATCACGCCCAAAACCATGTGAGAAAACCATGCACAAAACCACAAGTAGGTCTGCCCAACCTAATATAAGGTCCAAAAAAAATTTCTCGGGCCACTGCCCCAGACCCCATAGAGGGGGGCTACCTGTCCCCCTCAAACCCCCTGTGACCCACCCATTGCACAATCGGTGCAACGAAGGGGGGGCTCCACCCCCCCTCTAACCCCCTTGTTAACTACATAGGCTAGACGTGGAAAGAATATAACACAACCCAACATTCTCCCACTTGTTGTTTTCTTTCCACAAGGAGCCACAGGAGAGCTTAGTCATTTATCCAGCCCTGAAATGCCCATTGTTTCTCTACACCAAGAGAACTTCTCAGAGCTCACATATTTTGTCAATGCATCTGTAGTTTTCTTCAAAGTGTCCACCTTTACCAACAACACCTTTTTGTCTTCTATCATATCCATAACAAAGTGATATTGAACATCAATGTGCTTTGTCTTTGAATGAAAATCAGGGTTCTTTGCCAAGAAAATTGCACTTTGGCTATCAAAGTCTATCCTTATAGCTCCCTGTACTAACCCCATACTTGAACACAATCTCTGCAACCAAACTGCTTCCTTGCTTACATGAGTGGTTGCTGTGTATTTTGCCTATATAGTTGATAGTGCCACTACAAATTGTTTCTTACTCATCCAACTGACTACACCTCCAAATAGGTTAAACACATACCCACTTGTAGATCTTCTCTCATCCAAATCTCCAACCCATTTTGCATCAACAAAGCCATGAATATCCAACACTCTATCCAATCCTAGTCTTCCTTAGTAGCACAAACCATAATCACTAGTGCCATGAAAATACCTGAAAACCCACTTCACTACCGTCTAGTGCTCCTTCCCTAGTTTTGACATAAACCTGATCAATATTCTCACTGCATGTGCAATGTCTAGTCTAGTATAAACCATTATATATATCAGGCTATTGACTGCACTTTCATATGAAACATGGGACATGTCCTCTTCCTCTTCATGTGTCTTGGGACACTATTTGACAAATAAATTTACACCTACAAGAATAGGAACCTTCACCAGTTTACTATCTTGCATATTAAACCTCTGTAGTATTGTCTCGACATACTTCCTTTGGTTTAACTAGAGCATCCTCTTTGCCTAATCTCGTTAATTTCCATGCCCAAACTATAGTTTGCAGCACTAATATCTTTCATGTCAAATTTAGAGGACAATTGGGTCTTCAAATCCTCAATAATTTCTTTTTCATTTCCAACCAGCAACATATCATCTACATACAAGACCAGATAAATAACATGGTCACCAATTAATTTAAAATACACACAATGATCTACTTTGCTTCTAGTGAAGCCATGTCCCCGCATAAATGTATCAAATTTCTGGTACCACATCCTTGTTGACTGCTTTAACCCATACAGAGACTTCTTTAACTTTCATACCAGTTCTTTCTTACCCTTCATCACAAAACCATCAGGTTGCTTCATGTAGATCTCCTCTTCCGAATCCCCGTGAAGAAATGTTGTCTTCACATTCATCTATTCTACCTCAAAATCAAAAGAAACAACAACATATAGAAGTAATCTAATAGAAGATACCTTGGCAATAGGAGAAAAAATATCACCAAAATCAATTCCCGGCACCTCAGAATAACCTTTTGCTACCAATTGAGCTTCGTATTTCTCCACCTTTCCTTCTGCATTTGTCTTCTTATTGAACACCCATTTGCTGCCAATGGGTTTCCTTCCAGCCAACAACTCCACCATATCCCAAGCCTCATTTTCATGAAAAGATGCCATTTCATCAACCATGGCCTCTTTCCAGATTTTTCCATCCTCTGAATCTACTACTTCCTTCACAATTTCGGGATCATCATCAGTAACAGATAAAGAAAAATTTGAACAGAAAGAAGATGGACTATACCTTTCAGGTTGCCTTCTTTCTCAAACCAATCTTCTCACACCTGGAGTTGATGGCTCTTCATCTTCTGATTCCTCCTCTGCTGTAGAGTCTGATTCTTCCTCCTTAAGCTCAAACTCTATCTTCTGAGGTTCCTTTGGTTGGAATTCATGTTTAATAACATCTTTCACCTCTCTAAACATCACATATCGGATGTACATAACCTTCCCAGTTACTAGGTTCCAAAGTTTATAACCCTTTAAACCATCCTTATACCCAATAAAGATGCACTTTTCAAATTTACTATCCAACTTGGTTATTTTCTCCTTTGGAACATGTACATATGCATCACACCCAAATACCCTCAGATGTGAAAGAGAGGGATTCTTACCAGTCCATACCTCTTGTGGAGTCTTATCCTCCAATGCTGATGAAGGTGATCTGTTGACTAGGTAACATGTTGTCTCCACCACCTCTACCCAGAATTCATGTCCTAACCCAGCACCATTGAGCATGCTTCTTGCCCTTTCCATCAATGTCTTATTCATTCTTTCTGAAACTCCATTTTTCTCAGGTGAGTATGGAGTAGTCTTCTACCGTGCTATACCACACTCCTTACAGATTTCTTCAAATTCCTTGCTACAAAACTCTCCACAGTTATCTGACCTCAACACCTTTATCTTCTTCTTTATCTAGTTTTCCACCAAAGCCTTAAATTCTTTAAACCTGTCAAGACTTTAGCTTTCTTTTTAAGGAAATATATCCATGTATTCCTTGAGAAGTCATCTATAAATGATACATAGTACACAGACTTACCTAGTGATGGAACCTTCATAGGTCCAAACACATCACTGTGCACAAGCTCTAATATCTGTTTTTCCCCCTTACCACCAAAGGGGAAACTCGCCCGATTCTGCTTTCCATATACACAATTTTTACAAAAATCAAAATCTAGAGAGCTATTACTCATACCTTCTACCATACCTTTACCATGAAGTATTTCAAGGCCCTTCTCTCCAATATGTCCAAGCCTTTGATTCCACAACATGGTCTTCTCTCCACAGACCACAAGATTTTCTGCTCCACTTTCAAGAACCATGAAACTATTGCACCCATCAACAACAATGCTACCTTGCAGCTTGTACAAAGTTCCAATCTGAACTCCCCACATCAATACCAATGTTCCCTGAACCATCTTGCAGGTATCCTTCTCGAACACCATTTTTACACTTGCATCATCCAACTTGCTTACAGAAATCAGATTTCTGGCCAATGCAGGAATATGCAGAACACCCAAAAGTGTTCTAACCCTTCCACCTTGCAACTTCAACATTACTTTTCCACGACCAACTATTCTAGCCTTCCTATGATCCCCTAAGAAGACATCACCACCATCATATTTCTCATACTCAAAAAACCACTCTCTATGGGGAGTGAAGTGAAAGGATGCACCTGAGTCAATCAACCATGCCTCATGATCGATATGTGTAATTGAAGAAGCCAAATACACATCCCCACCTTCATCTAAGTTGGTTTTTGCCTCTGCAGAAGGAGCATCATAAGATCCATTTCCTTTGTTAGGAGTTTTAGATTTACAGTCCATTTTGTAGTGCCCTTCCTTTCCGCATTTCCAACAAACTACCTTTACAAGTTTTCCTGGAGATATAGATCTCCCTCTAGATTTAGATCTCCCACTCGATGACTTATTTTTGTTTCTGTTCTAGGACCATCCTCATACAGACAAGGCATCACCATTCTGGCTCTCCATATTTTTTCGTCTCATCTCCTCCGTCAGCAAGGATGAGACTATTTCATCAAACTACAAGGCAGTTGCATTGATAGCTATTGCAATAAGCATAATATCCCACGAATCTGGTAGAGAACACAAAAAACTAATGCACTTATCTTCATCTGAAATTTTAGTATCAACAGATAATAACTGACTTACCACAGTATTGAATGCGTTTAGATGCTCCGTCACTGAGTCTCCATCTTTCATCCTCAAGTTATACAATTTTTTTCGTAGGAACAATTTATTCACTAGAGACTTATATTGGTACAAAGTCCCTAACTTGTCCCACAAAGCCTTCATCATAGCTTACCTTGATACATTCAACAATACTGAATTTGAGACACACAATCTTATTGTGCTCTTAGCCTTTCGATCCAACTTCTTCCATTCTTCATCGGACAATCCCGTTGGTTTCGTACCTGAACCTACTGCGATCCACTGATCTTTATCCACCAAAAGATCCTCCATCTTGAGTTTCCATAACTCAAAGCTCTCACCATTAAATTTCTCGATCTCTATCTTTCCACTGCTCTCCATCTTCTTTCACCACTAGAATTGATCCCATAGATCTCCCATTGAACAGGGTCTACCATAGGCCCAAGCGAAACCCCTCAACAACAAAGGTGTCCCCTTGAAGTCAAAACAACTCTGATACCAAATGTAGGTTTTAACCCCATACATAAATTACCTGAATACGAATTCTAGGAACAAAAAATAAATAATGTGAGAGCATAACACATAAAACACATATACACAGATTTTCCCCTGGATCCCAAAACCGGGACTACAAACTTGATTTTTCATTATATTCCTTTCAATGTTAAAATACATATTTATACATGCCAAAGCATCCAATACCATGGATCGAAAACCATCGCATCCAAAACCATGGACCGAAAACCATCATGTCCAAAACCATGTGCAAAAACCATGCACAAAACCATAGGTAGGTCCGCCCAACCTAATATACGGTCAAAAATAAATTTCCCCTGGGCGCTGCCCTAGACCCTGTAGATGGGGGCTACTTGCCCCCCTCAAACCCACTGTGATCTCCCTGTTGTGAAATTAGTGCAATGAAGAGGGGGCTCTGCCCACCCTCTAACCCCTCGGTTAACTACATAAGCTAGTCATGGAAAGAATATAATACAACCCAACAGACCCTTCTTGAAAACACCATAGAGGGAAAAACAAATGCTCATATTATGCCTTTCATGTACTTATTGGAGAAGTATGCCCCCATGACGAAGGTTGTCATGAAATTATTTACATGTGAAGGAAGATTCTCTAGATTATATTCCTATCATATTCAGCTCCTAATGCACTTTACAACTCAGAAGCCACTAAATATGTGCAACTACCTGTATAGGAGCATTGCTAAAATGTCAAAGAGGATATAGATGAAGAACAAGGAGCACTACCCTAGTCTATTTCATCATAGTCTGATCATGACTATAGTCCTTCATCAACTTGCAGAGAAAAATATGACTTGGGAATCTTTTTTGGAAACAACTCTGAAATGGCATGAAACCAATGTGGTAGCTCAACCTTCTAGCATGCCAACACAGCAAATGGAAGTGGGGTCCTATAGCAAATTAGTTGAAATGCCTAAAGCACCTAAATCTGAGGTGACTAGGATGTACAATAGAGGAAAGAGGCTTGTGTTTGCTTCTCATGGTGAGAAAGGGGCCAAACCTTCTACATCAGCAAAATAGGGATCGATAACGCGGGATAAGGACATGGTTGAGCATGAATTTGAGTTGGTTGACTTAGAGGCATGGAATGAAACTTCAAGCATGCAGCATATGATTAGGGAAAAAGACTATCGGATCAAGGAACTCACAGTTAACATGGAAAGAGCAAGGTACATCATCTCATTCCTAGAACAGGAAAATAGTCAACTAAAAGCAAAAAAATTAATCATGGAGAAATAGAAAACCAAATTATTGTAGTAGGCTAGCAAGGGCAAAGCAGTCATGGAGACAAATGAGCCTGAAGGAACACAAGCGAACAGTAAGAGAAAAAGGCCAAGAAAAAAAGGGCTTAAGAAGGCATTACAAGAAGAAGAAGAACACATTTTGCTGAATGAAGAGCTAGACCTAGAGGACAAAATTGCTTTAGAGGTCAGTCAGGACAAGGAGTATTGGTTGAACAAGCTAAATGACCACTTGGAGAAGGTTCTAGAGAAAGCAAATAGAGACAATCAGCTGCTAAGGCACATGGCACACCATTACCAAGCTCAAAACATGATCTGTAATGTCAAGGTCAAGCAATTGGAGAACAAGCTCAAAGAAGCCCAAAAGGACCAAAAATATGAAGGAAACTTGGATATTCTTTTTGAAGCATCTATGAGGGCTTCGCATGCATCATTTTATAGCTCTTGGCCAATTTTGAGCAAATTCTGATCAATTTTGGTTTTTTTCAAATTTTGAGGCCTAATCCAGAAAATCAGCAGCTCAAGCATCCATTTCAGGAAAACTTTACATTTTTGGAAAAAAAATTCCATCCTATAAAATCCCATTTCCTCAAATTTCTAGAGGAAGCTTAGAT
Organism: Pinus taeda; assembly: GCA_000404065.3. NCBI lineage: Eukaryota > Viridiplantae > Streptophyta > Pinopsida > Pinales > Pinaceae > Pinus > Pinus taeda. The sequence continues at coordinate 182,860 of APFE031266062.1, forward strand.
TTTGAGAAAAGTGGAAAAAAGTGGCCAAAAACTAGCTTTCTGGACCCTTTTTTGACAAGTGTTGCACTCCTAGAGTGACCTTGGGAGAATGCATTTTTGAAGGCCTTCCCATGGGTAATTTTAAAAAATTCAAGGTGTTTGGGAAACTAGACTTGAAAATATAGTTGACCGTTCTCTCAGATATTCATTTGGAACTCCGAAAAGCACCTGAACGTGAGCTAAAAGTTAGCACTGCGCTTCTACAATTTTCTGTGTCTTTAATTGTAAATTTCACTATGTAAATCTTCTAGCCTTATGTTTGACTTGGTCAAAGTCAAAACTCTTTATGTAATGGAACTGGTTTCGAGGCTAGGTGACATAGGAATCAAAAAATTTACATGATAGGTTGTTTCTTATGTTTAATAAGCCTCATTAAGGAAGAAAACTCCTAAACAAACTCTCCAAGAAGTGTTTGAGTTTCATCTTCTCACTCTCACCTATTGGTTGAGAGAATCTTGGAGTCAGTTCCACCACCTAGAAATTCAACTCCTGAAGGTGGGGAAGTAGTCTAAGTGAGTCTATATGTATCATTTTTCTTTTAGAGAGAAGGGTTGGAATTTTTTGGAGGAGTCTTGCATGTAATGATTTTCTCAGCTAATATAGAGACAGTTGCAACTATTTTTAAAGAACTCTAGTCCAGTGAGTTCATGGTGTTTTTTATTCTTTATATCTATTTTCTAATGGTTAAATCATCTTTATTCACATGTTTTTCTTCTTTCTATGGATGCCTTGCAGTTAAATAGAGAGGAATTTTGATTTCAAGCTCTATTTATATGGTTTTCATAGTTGTTTTTATGTCTTCTAAAAGGTAATGAACTCATATTTGCTTATTCTCATTAGTCTCTTCTAAACATTCTATTATGTACTACATTGACAATATTCCAAGTACATCATTGCCTTCTGTTACCTAGCTTCTTTCTATATTTGATTCTGCACTCCTAAAGCCTAGACCTAATCACTGTCTCCAAACCCTAGTCCAACAAACCCTAGAATCTAAAATTCACCAACACACAAACAATCATACATATATAGCCTAAACCTTATTGCTTTAAAGTCATTTCACTGATAAAAAACATTGAGAGATCCCTCTCTTGCTTAGTAGGGCTAGACACTGAGCTAAAGTGGTTTGAGGTTACCCTTCTAGATCTTCTCAGCCTAGGAAATTGTAAGGGACTAACACATTCCACTGAGACTGTGGTGGAGCAAATGGCTAAAATGACCGGCTGGTCGACTAGGAATGATACTGAGGTGCAAAAGACCAAGGAGGAGTTGTAGACTAGGGAGGATGAGCAGGGGGGCCCCAAGAGGGAATGGATGTGCTCTGGTTAAGGATGTAATAAGCATGGGATGACCCTTGCATGCCCTGATGGTATGGCCGAGGGCCATGAGGTCTTCTTTGATTTATGTAGCAGAGTTGTTCAATCACCCCTTTATTTCCATGATATGCAGCTTTTAGACTAGGTAGAGAAGGGCACTTGTCTATGGAGTGCTTTTCTTCACAGATCGAGTAGACTTCAATCAGATTTAATGGAAATTCATTCCTAGGGTGTCTCCCTGTGTATCTAGGGTAGAAAATAGCTAAGGCTCTCTCTACTTTTTCCTAGTTTCTCTTGATGTGCATAGTGTCCATATGTAGAGCAAGGGTTTGCAACATTTCACTCTTGAAATATTCTAGCATATTTCCAATTTCACCTTTGATGGATGTATTGGAAGAGGATGGCTTGGCCATTGGTTGACTACCCCTACCCTTTTTCCTAGATGCCTTAGAATGATTCCTAAAGACAGTATTGATATCTTCATAGGGTAGTTGTTTGGTGTACCCTCCTGCTAGTAGGTTTAGGGTATCCAAAAGATCTTATCTTACCCCTCTGAGCAGGACTAGCTTCAGCGACTCAGGATCAAGTGTGCATCTGGCCCTTTTGTAGCTAAGCTAGAACCTTTCTTCATAATCCTCTATGGATTCATCATGCCCTAAGGTCATCCTAAAAATTTCCTCTTTAGTATATTTAGACTTGCAGTAGTCTCAATACTTGTTGTTGAAGGCTTGTTGCATCTAAGCCTAGGTTGTGATGTTATCCCCAGGTAAACCCATGAACTAGCACAAAGTTGCATCCTTGAGAGTGGATGGGAATAGTTTCAACTTCTGCTCATCATTGGTGTAATAATAAGTTATGCATATGACAACAAACTCAAACAAGAAAGTGTCTAGATCTACTGAGGTCAGACCATGGAAATGAGGAAGAGTAGAGGGGATTATGTTCTTCATCTTGGTATCCCCATTAGTTTCTCTGATGGGAAAGGCACCCTAAATTCTTTCTCTATCTCCTCTGTCATTTCTATTTGCATCCATTAGGTCAGTTGGAATGGGTTCTCCTTCATCTTCTCCCCCTATAGTTTATTCACACATCTTTGATTGTTCACCTAAGGGGTCCTCCAATTCATAGCCATTGAAGAAGTGGGAAGGTTGGCTATTTGAAGTAGTGGGGTTATTTGGTAGAAATTTTCCTAAGTTATCCCTATTCCTACGAGGCATGAAAGAAGTGTTTTTGTTTTGTTTTATGTTTTTTTCAAGCTTTGAGAATAATTCTATAATTGAAATCACAAACTGAATGGAAACTAATTGACTAAATGAAAAACTACATGCTTGAATGAAATCTCACATACAGAATGGAAAAGAAAGAAAACTAACTTACAATTACCTTGTCAAAAATGAAGCTAATAGCATAATGTTAGAGATAAGAAATGGAAGAAAGGAAGTAGAAATCTCATATCACTCATACACCTCCCCAGAAACGACACCAAAACGTGATGATCACTAGTGTTGTAGCAAGAATGCTGCAACTCCTGGGGCTACCAAATTTACTTTATCAACCCAGGGTTCATACAAACTTGGAAGTGACAGTGTTGTATACACAAGTAAATGTGATGGGTTCAATCTTTGTCACTATTAAGCTGGCGATAGACCACTATGGCTTCTAAAACAAGCCTTCCATTGATTCAAAAGAAGCTTGATTACCAATGAGGAAAAGGGAAATATACACTAAAAGAAATCATGTTTACTACAGTAAGGAAAATACTGAAATCAGAGGCTTAAAAACACCATTCATCTAACTAACTGATAAGAGGCTTTAGTTCAAGAGAATGCTAACTTAACATATGTGCAATCATATTGTCATAGGCATGCAATTTGAAACATCAAACATTCTATTGTTGTGCATGTAAATGAACAAAATAACTCTTTTTTCCTTTTTGTCTTTTTTGTGTGAGAGTGTGAATGCTAACTTGTTTTGGTGATGTGGCAGGTGGATTAGGGATGATGGTGGATGGTCAGATGACTCAGGAGGCAAGTAGGGATCTTCTTCTATCTCTATAGGAGATTTTTCCACAATTCGGCCTCAAAACAAGCCACTACAGGTTGACCAATAGGATGTCCTAATGTGTCCTACAGGACGTCATAATGCTCCTACATGACCCCCTGTATTCCTACAAGATACATCCAATAGCAAGAGGAGGGATTTGGAAGGTGATGTAAGGCTTAGGGAAGGTGAACGGTGGGTGAAATGAGGCAAGGGAGTGCCTAAGACTCATTCAGAGCTCAAATTGGAGTTGTGAGATGGTTGGATTTTCTCAACAAGCTTGGAGGAGTATTCTTGTGGAATGATGAATTTGTTGAGGGATCTAGTGAAAGAAAGTGATATCCATGGATGGATGAGGTTAGAATGGGGTTGTTGATCATGAAATCTCTTTGTACTACTAAAACTCCTGCACTGCATCAATAATTTATGTTTATCCATAAATCATGTAAACCAAAAGCTTTTCAATTAACTAAGGAAAACAAAATTTCATGAGCTAGCTACCTATTTCATGCATGGGAAAAATTGAAGAATAATTTGAAACCTTGATGAGATCTAATGTAAGACTGAAGATAGCAAAAATGGCAATTAAATCCTATTCTTGAAAACTAGTAAAATTGTGGCCTAAGTAACAGGAAACCCTAAATTCCATGAGAAATCAGAACTTTGTCTTTTTGGGGCTGCATAGTAATTCTTTCCTCAAACCATGATCCCTGAAGGGAGGAGTGAGGCCAAATCCCCCTACTAATAGCTTATTGACATTCCTTTATATTGTTAAGCTAATGTTGAAGCAATGCACAAATGGAAGAAAACTAATCAAATCCACAACTACTTGCAATGAAATAATGTTGAAGACAATTCAATCATTATTATATGAAATCAACTAAGCATACAAATACAAGAAGAGGAGCCCTAACACAAGAGCTTCAGCCCTCTACATCAACTCAGTGTTGAATCAAGGAAATGCTCATTCTCATTATCAAATCCGAAAATTACATAACAATGTCTTCCACAAGTGTTGAGCTAAAAAATTCCTAGTGTTTTTACATCAAAAATTTGAATCCTAATGAGGCTCTAGGACTCCTTATTTATAAAACTGAAGTCTCCAATGACTTCCTTAAATCTAGGGAGACTCAGATCCCAAACTCAAGATGAACTAGCTCTTTAAATGTCATTGGCTCGGCTGCCTTTTGATCTTCATGACTTGGCTGCTTGTAACTCCGAGCTAGTGTAATTTGATGGAGGAATATTCGAATGAGTGAGGATTAAATGAGGAGGATCTATCTCCTACAATATCTCCTCCTTGTCTCATTCGAGTTTCAGCCCTTAATTAGCCAAAATTTCCATGATTGTATCTCAAAAACCTGCAACCAATGCACATTAGTCCACTGGGCATAATATCTCACTTTTACTCATCTCATTAAGAAAAATATAATGAAAATATGTAATAAATTATGAGAAGAGTTGATCTAAATAAGCTACGAGGTGTATTAAGGTCCATATAGTTATCCAATGATGAGGCTCATCAGTTAACGACTTACATCATTGTTCGGTAATCAGATGGTGTCTACAATGTTCGACTCCAACTCGTTAATTCACATGGTTAGACTCGTATATTGTTTGGTCATGTGAATGAGATAAAAGACCCAAAATCTAGTTTCATCCATCTGGGCTGCGATTTTAGGAGTTATACAAAGATCACAATGTATGATGGTCATGATCATATAGACAATCATCCATTCATTGGTCCATCAGTTGCATCTGTGGATTCATCTTTTGATCATTATACATGTTATGTTAGCTTATGATCTAAGTATGGGTATCCATCCCTCAGCAAAAAATGATGTCATGTTGTAAGTGTATTGTAATAGATGAAGCTCACCTATTGTTCTTGATCCTGACTTGTCACAAGGTAAAGAACTTTAGTCATCAGTGATCATCTATGAATTTGCACTTTAGGGGGAATTCTGTTATAGGAAATTTTGTCACATCTAATCAATGAGCCTCCTAATTGGATTAATCAACATCCTATTCCCCCTTGTCACCATCTTGCAAAAAGCCCTAAGCATGTTCCCTTCATCCCCAAGAATTTTAGCCCTAAACTACATCATTTGAGCCAGTTTTAGGAACAACGCTCCTTGTATGCCTACTGGGGTATGATCACCTACAGGTTTCTCCATTATGGTTTGTTTTGGTTACCAACAGGTTGCTCCACTTTGCACCTGTGTTTGTTCTAGAAATCAGGGACAATGATCAGGATTCTGGAAGCTTCCCCTTCTAGGAGTTTCCAAAAGTTGTTTCAACTACTTACCTTATAAAACATTTAGATCCTATCCTTACCAATATTGGAGAAATCACCATCTTATCCCTTGAGCTCATCCTCCCACCACTTTTTGGATCTGAAGCCTAGATTGGTAAATGTATAAGAATTCATGAACTACCCCTCATTCCTATATATTTACCTCATTCCACAAGCACCCCGTTAGTTTTGGGTTGGATTTTGGAGAGTGATTCTGCCCTTATTCTGCTGTAGTGAGTGTTCATCATTTCATGCATTTAGGATGATTGGAGGTGAAAATTGTGACAAGGAAAGGACAAGTCAACAACTTGGAGGAGCTCTTCTACAATATCAACTGCTACTTATGGTTGTAATCTCCTTCCATTTATAGTAATCCAAAGAATTCATTTTTTTCCTATATGTGATTTTGTTATTTCATATATTTCAACCCCATGTTGATATATTGAATGAAGTACTTAGATGATACTACATATATCTTGTAGTTTCTTGGCTTGTGTTATCTAATTGTGCAGGTTCTATTTTTGACATTTGGAGCTGGAATTGGAGCTTCCAAGCTAAAGAAGGAGCGAAGTGTGCGAAGGATTATAGTTAGGCTTAACTCCATCATCTATTTATTTTAATGAAAAGAATTGCATTCCTTGTCTCTCTTTTGTTTGAGGTTAGCCACCAACCTAGGGGAGATGATTTTGTCTGCAATCATATATTCTGTATGACACTGCACTAATCCTTTGATAAAAAATTAAGTCAAATCCAGCTATAGATTTAAGAAACTCACCTAAAAACACCTCAACTTTGGCTCAGGTCATTTCTCTCTGAATTATCTTAGATATTTCAACAATTATTCTTGTCCTGTCGATAATGTCCATATCCCTCAACTCATTAGTTTATTTCTCATTGAGGTACTTGATGAATTTCCTTGTTTTCGTAGTGTTTTTACCATCTTTTTTTGGGTGAGAGGATAAAGAACTCAGTTTCCTTAATTGCAATGGTTTTCTCTACAACTAAGGTAAAATTCTCCCATATGTTATTAACTTCATAAATAATTTCATCCCAAATTATATGTCTGGCATGGATAAGAGACATATTATCTTTTGGCTTATTTTTCAGTTCTTTGATCTCCTCATTTGCAGTCTCCAAGTTTCTGTTAATTTGCTCCACATTTTTCCTGGTTGCTTCTAGATTCTTGTCCTTTACTATGAGGGCAAGCTTGGAGTTCTCCAAATCAATTTGCACCTTTTTTATCTCACCTTCTGAAAACTGCAATTTAGTTAGAGCCTTGGTTAGTTGTTTAGTGGGATTTTATGGGTTTTCTAGCACAATCACTACACAGATGTGGGAACCAATCCTTTTTTGGAGTTATGCAACCTATTTTTGGAGGACTACCACCTCACTATTTTTGTCTATTATTTCCTTGGCCACAATTTCTTTTTCACTCTCTACTAGGGCCAGCTCTTTGGATTGTACATGTGCAAATGCATACATTTTCAACTTTTTCCTCAATTGTTGGATCTTGGATTGCGAGCTCTAAATAATAGCTTCCATAATAGCTTTATCATTTTGGTTTATTCCAAATTTTCCAATTAATTATTTAAATCTTTCATTCTAAAAGTGGAGGGCACTAGAGTTGGAATTTTCTTGCTTTACCTTGATGGTAGCTTTTTCTAATAGTTTCTCAGCCTTAATGATAGTCAAGGAACATTTACTGAGCTCACTATAGAACATTTATCTAGCATGACTATGCCAATTTATTTTATCCTCCAAGGGGATATTAGCCATATCTAGTGACAGATCCACAATCCTAAATTGTGATCAATGGGAGGGACTATGTTATAGGATGATACAGAAAGAATTTCATTTATTCCTTTCTAGGTCCATGGAAGCTAGGAGCCTGTACCGATAAGGAATTGAATGTGATATCATTTGTTGCAGCATTCTGTCTTTGACTATTTTGTTCATCTCCTCTATCATTTTTCCTGCTACCCCTTTTAAGCCTGTTGTGGACGAACTTCCCAAGGAGCCCAAGATTGCCACCTTTGTGGAAGAAGATGTGGAAGCTTGCAGGGATTGTTCTAGGGATATCTAAAATCCTAGCTGGTCCAGGTTCCTCTTGGTCAACCTAGTCTCAATATCTTCCTCAATCTGTTCTTGGAACTTAGCCCTCTTGCTAGAAGAAGCCTCCTCCATCTCCGTGTCTCCAACTTCGCCCATGCTTCTACTTTGAGTCTTTTCCTTTGAATTTTGTGTTTCATTTTCCATTTCTATATTAATGATCCAGGAATCCAAATTATCCTTCGATTCAATTTTGGGTCTATATTCATGCTCGTAAGCAAGAGAATTAATTTCCCTCCTCCTCTTTAATATGACACCATTGGGATCATAGTGCCACACCTCTTCCATTTCAAAATTAAGTTCCTTCAACATGTCCTCTACTAGTTAAAAGGATTGTCTAGTATTAACAACGAAAGGACCTACCCCCTACCCAACTTCTAGGGAAACTATTCTCATGGGAATGAAATCAAGCAAGCAATATGGGGGAAGCTCTGACCCATAGATCCTAATATTGGGCATAGTCTTAAAACATGTACCAATCACCCACCCTGTTATCTTTACTGATATAAAGGATTTCCTTTTCTTGGGAAGGATACAAGGAGGGGAAATATTGTCTATAATTTTGTAGGAAATTGACATATAAGTGGAAATGAACTGGGAAAAACCATCGTTGTTTCCTTTTCTTTAGGGCATTGTCCCAATCAAACACAAACATTTTGTGCTTGTGAGAATCTATAATGCTAAGGCCCAAGTACTCATTTCTTTCTACATGAGTATATAAGAAAAGATAGAATGATATGGAATAATATCTGAAATAGGAAGTAATAGGAAAATGGTTAAACTGGAACTTTATGGACTCTGCAAGGAATGAGGGTATGTCAAAGACGATGTCAGGTTGCATAATTGTGTGTAGAAATCCTATGGTGGCTTTGGTAACATTAACAACTTCTTAACCAAAAAATCAAGGCAATAGAAGTCAAGCTAAGTTCTACAACTTCAGAAAACATAGAAACAGGGAAGTTGTCTCCAATGGGGAGGGTTTGATTACCAAGTGCTAAAATTAACTAGAGGAAAGTTTTTTGTTCTTCGGCTGAGATCGCATTATAAGTATAGAAAAGGGTAGCTTTTGTAAACATCTCAGGATTGGGATATTTTTTGTATATGAGGGAATTTTGAATTAATTTTGTTGTGGCTTCCAGAATCTTCTCTCCAACAGAGGACATGAAAAAATTCCTCTCTTTAAAATCCCTGCTAGAAATGAAAGTGGAGCTGCTAAATAACAAGTTTTCTCCACAAGAAGACTAAGAAATACATGCCTCTAGAGGAAAATTGATATTTGTAATTATACAAATTGACAGGGAAGCATTATCTTTGAAAGGAGGCATATTTCCCCTCCAAAATCCCTCAAAATGTCGATCTAGTTCCCAACACTACGAATTTGCATTAAATGACAAGGAACACATTCCTAGATTTTCTCAATCATTGGAGCTCCAAAATTTGTGCAACAATTTCATAATATCTTATTCATTTATTATCCAACCTTAGTCCTCCTGTAGTAGGGAACATGTCCTTATATTATCCAATTCTCCAGATCTTCATAATCTTCCCAATATTCTCACAATATTCTACAAAAATAAATAATATTAGGCACGAATATGTAATTATCTCTAAACCTATTAAAGCTAAAAATATGTCATTTATTGCAAAAAGAGAGGTTTAATGTGTTGAAGGATGGTCAAATGGGCCTTAATTTATGTCTAATTTGGAGGCCCATCATAACCCCCTACTAAAAGTTTTGATCATCGTATGAGCAACTTAGTGACCTATCTGTTCCTCAATCATGGCCCTAGTGGCCTCCTAAACATCCCAAGCTACCTCAAAAGGAATTTTGGCACATCTTCTCTTGATCCATCCTCTTCCTCTTCTTCTCCATATTCTTCTTGTGTAGACCCATCCTTTTCTCCAAGTTATAATTAGGTTTGTGCTTATGTCTTAAGAAAAGTCTCACTGTCTATATCCATAACTTTTCTAATATTATCCACAACATATATGATAATTGACATCCTTGATGAGTATGTGGATTCTCTTCAATTGAAACCACCCCCCCATGATTGTCACTATGATTTTCCAAAGTTTGGCAAACCAATACTCCCATTCCACTATAGAGGTAAAAGAGCAGTTTTGTCCATACTAGTTAGAGGAACAAAAACATTAGACTCAACTCAAAAATGATTCCATTTCCTCCCTTATCTTTCTTAACTCAAAAGATGCATTCTCGTTCAATTTTTTTTATTTTCAAAATGCGATCAGAATTTTGTTACATTGTGCATTTTTTAAAGAATGAGAGGTTTTCCAGTTTCTTTCCCATAGATGGTAGAGAAAAATGTGTACTTACCCTTCTCTTAGATGTCCCTTTTTAAATCTAGGGTTTTTGTGACAAAGTGCTTTAAATTAGGCTTTTTAAAATTCTCTGGACTTTCCTATAACACTTTGTCTTCTCCAATAAAAAAACTTTCCCTTCCTGTAGGAATTTTATTTCTCCTATAGTAGTGGTGTCCAGTCTTGTAGCACTTGAAAACTAAGGTTGTAGCTCTTTTGTAGCATCCTAGGGGACCCCTAGTCATTGCTAGCTCAAATCTCGATGTCTTATTGGGCCTCTCTTACTAATTTAAGAATGAACTTCTTGGTACAAATGAGATTCAGGATTGTTCTTTTATTATTCTTGTGGTAGTTAGCTTAGTGTGTTGGGTGAGCTAGACCACTCCTCATAATTATCACCCTCTTTTTTTTTTTCATTTTCCACGTTGCATGAGTGAGGGAGTTAGATGCACTTAACTGTTCGAGGGTGGCTGAGACTTCATCATACAAAACCTTCTCTCTCGTGCATTGACAACAAATTTATAAGCATAATACACTCAAGAGAAGAGGTGAGGAATATTGCATACCTATTCCTACCTGATGGTATCTATTTTCCTTGATGTCTACATGCTTCTTCATAAATGATTGTTGATCTGTTGACTGTTTGGAGGTTCCAATTTCCATGATAGTTGTTTCATTCTTTAGTCTTGCTTTGAAAAAAAAATATTTTTGTATTTTTTTTGTAGGTTTTTGACTGAGTGAAATGTGTTTAGATGCAGGCTCTTCAAATGGTCGATCCATTTGCTACTATTAGAAATGAAAAATGACCCTATAACATCTCCTCGAGAGTTGTGTGGCTGCCCAAGATTTCAAATATGGTCCCTAAATGTTTCAACATGTCTAAGGCTTCACTTTGGTGATGTCAAATGCCTTTAATTGTGCTTATGTAGGGTTTGTGCAAGCTACCACATGACTAGATTTTTTCCTGTAGCAGTCACACAAACCCCTCTAAGATCAAAATAATTTTCATGTAATTCATTCTAAATCTCTGATACTTCATGGTGAGCTCATGGGTTGGGACTAGAAGTTTCACTGGTGGTGAAAACTATGGAAGGAGGGGTGAAAATTAGATTTTTTTTCTTGAAAAAATATGATTATTTGAGTGGAGAAGTGGCTAAATGGCATGTAATATGGATGATGGAGGTGTCGTATAATTATTTAATCATTCCCCTAAGGAAAACATAGGATCTAACATCTCTCTCTATGATGATCACAATCCTGTAGAAATTTTGGTCACTTGTGTAGCAATCATGGAACACTCTTCTAGCATAATTGTTTTATCCATATCTCACAAATGGTAGGTTGGATTGACCGGAATTTTTTTGATAATGTTTCCATTATCCATATGCACCTCCCCATTAAACATATTGGCCTATGGATGCAATAATCTTGAGAAAAAATAAAAATGGTTGTAGGTGATGAAGGCCAATTTCTCAAAAAGTGTGCATTGGAATTTGGTGAAATTTATTGAGCACATTACCATCATCCATATTCATATCCCCATTAAACAACTCGGCTAATGGATGCATGATTTTTGAGATATGGGAAAAATAATTTTCTTCCCTACGTAATTTGACCTCCTATAGTAAAACATAACCTTCCTATAGCATATTGGGACAATGAGGGATATGAATGGGAAAGGCTTGGAAATGATTGGTTGATGTTGGAAATGGATGAGGGTGATCAATTGACATGGCCTTGGTCCTGTTGGAGAATTGATACAGGTATATTTGGGCACATCACTCCCAACGATCAAATCAGTTTAAATAGGATCTATCAAACTCTAATTCAGTTGCTACATGCCCTCGACATGCCACCTCATTGAGTGCTTTCATCCATGAGAGTTTCTTGACTTCAAACCCTGCTGAAGTGCTTCCTTGGCTCACCAGCACACCCCTAGTCAGGGGTAAGTGCTCTGCAGAACAAGTAACCCCATTCACGACTGCGTTGAAGAGAACCTAAGTCCACTGAACCCTGCATTAGGTGAGAATCCTCAAAATGTTCATTGGATCCCGAGTATATTCCTCCTTTCTAGAGCCTTCTAGAAGGAACCTAGCTCCTATCCTATCAAGATGAGCTTGACTTTGGATAGCCTTGGATCATCTAATCCTCTATCCTCTCATCCCTTTGAACATGGAAACTAATCATCCAATTATGGGAAACCATTCAATGCCATATTAATGACCAAACCACTTGCATTCATCTATAAATTGGCCTCCCATCATAGAGCTAAAGGGCTTGAATATTATAGAGAAATATTATTGGTTTAGAGACTTGAAATCATTGTCAAAATAATGTTATGTTGTTGGATTGACGTTGATATTCGTGCAATGAGGGCTTGGACTAAGCTAGACGAGTGACACGAGATCGAACCACATTGGGTGTAACTTCTCCTTCTATCAATCAATAAAGTTGTTTGTTCCTTTTCCAATACTTTTTTCTATATCTATGACGAATGTATGTTCAAATGTTATCGATTCCATTTGTTTACAATAAACAGATCATATGCTTTGGTTGTTGTCATCTTCTGTTTATGTTGGCAAGTACCAATTGATCGAATTCAGTTTGAGTGGGAGCGATGGGAGAAACTCAAAGGATATCAAAGGAAGTGAAGGATCACAAGTAGGTTCTTTTATCTTATTTGTTTATTGTAGGAAAAGGTTAAACATCTTTACGTCAGTTGTTATAAGTGTAATTACCCACTTAGGGAAGATATACTTATCTATAAGTATAAATTCCGCATAACAAATTGGCGACCATACTGGGGAACGGGAACGACCATCATTCTTGGTAGCTATCCCTTGTCTTAGCAGCATTAGTAGAATTTGCTTGAGTTCATTTACCTATATTCAGTCATTTTGAAGCTTGTTTGGTCAAAATGTGTGCTTATTTGTGTGATGATAGAGCTCTCTGGCATCAACGCACTGTTGTTCTTGAGACAGTGCACTCCATAGTAGCCTTAGCCCAGAGACAGTGCTCTGCAACATACTGTCTCACACTCAAGGCTGCACTGGTCCTTGTCAAGCCAAAAACCATCTTTTTGCTTGATTTTTTCCAAACAGTTTCACATCTTGCTTGCTGAATGGTCAATGTTTCTATGTCCCTAAAGTCCAAATTAGCATTTATTTTCCATGCCCACTATGGCTTTGTTTATTCAATGTTTCTTTATGTTTTCTTTATCATTGTTGAATCAATTGCAAAGTTAGCTTACATTGATTAGTCTTTACTTTTCTTAAAAAGAAATTGTCATAAAGTCTTCGTTTCTTATGAAAAGCATTGATTGATCATTTGTGCATTTAGTTTCTTTATGTTCATGTAAACTTTAAAAGAATGAAAAGAAAAACATGCATAATGCATTTAGAAGATTGTGTGTGCTTGTAATAATGGTATAGGGAAAGTTGCATTAGATGCGCTCTATGCTCTTTGTTTAAAGATTCTGATTGCTCTATCCATTTTAGTTACAGTTTTCATTGTTTAAATCAAATGAAAAGTATGTTTCCCATCTTAGTTGCATTCTAGGAGTTTCAGAAATATCACATGGTGAACCTGAAAGGAAAACTTTTAAACAAGATCAACTAAAATTTATCTCAAGTAACCTAATGGAACATTGTAACTTAATGCATAACATTTAGATGTCTAGGCTAGAGACGTGTTCTGACGTCATTAAACATAGCAGCTGTCGCTGATGGTCTGTGATATATTCTGAGTGTGATACCTCATTCCACGTATGTAAGTATGTCATAGCTTGTCCATGTAATTTTGGGTATATCGGGTGATGTTATAGTATAAAAAGTATAAGGGAATGCTCTCACTGTGTAGTTGCACATTAGACAACACTAACACAGATTGGGCCTCCACGTACTTTCAGGTATATTTGGGAGAACTACATTAGGTTACTATCCATCCATAGGTAACCGAGTCAGCCGCCTTGTATACTGCGATACACGAAAAACAACATTTGTGGAGATTACCTGCACGTATGTTAAGTCCTTGGCTCCTCCGAGGCAAATATATTGCAATTCACAGTTACTTGGTAATTCTTTTGCCTAGATTACCCTATTTTTGTTTATTTCTTTTTATAATAAAATAAATTAGCAATCATGGAAGAAAATTAGCCTTTACCCCGTCGTTTGCATAGGACAGTGAGTAAACCACCTTTACCACCTGAAGCTGCACCTAGTTGGTGAAAGCAGTCTTGTTTAACTGAGTCCAATACATCACAAACTTATGGTTATTCATCTAATTTACTAGAGTCACCTATACCAATGCGTACCGTGATTCCAGTTACTCCTACTATTACCGGTTTATCTGCTATTGAAGTGGAACCTTTACAATTACCTGAGGAAACTGAAAGTGAACTTAGTGAAACGGTAACTAAAGTTGTCGAACAAGGAGTTTATCCTCAACCAGAAGCTGTTCAATAAATTCATCCTGAACCCATTGTTCTTTTAATTGAACACTTGGATCCCGAAGTTGAACAACCAGAAGTTGTTCTCGTATCAGAAGATGATCGACTGGTTTATCCTCAGACATTTGTACCTGTTGAGACTTCTCCTTTACCATAGATTCAAACATCGAAAATTTATTAAAGACGTGATGATGAAATCCTTCCTCCCGGTTTTCGTGTTATTGAAGTGGAATTTGAAGAAGAAACTTCACCTAGAAATCCAACTCATTTTGGACCAGGGCTTTATCTTTATGCTTCTTTTCATCGGTTAACTTATACTACTCCTATTGATCTTGTTTACTTTCAAACTCCCGTAAATTCATTAGGACATTTACTGGGTCATTTGACTATGGCTAAAACAACATCCTAGACTCTATCATCTGTTATAGTTGCAACAACATCTACTATTGCTACTTCTTCAATGTTTACCACAACACCTGAGTCACATTTGTATGGTGGTCTGTCAGTGTTGGCTTAAGGGGGCCTCACCCAGGTTCAATGTTAATTAGCCAAACAAATCCCTACACTACTTGCCCTTTTGGCATCAACCTACGGAGCACGGACCAAAGTCTCACTCGAAGCAGTTTGGGGGGATGCTAGAACCACGTTTTCGCACCCTGAGATGGTCATGATGTCATTTTATTACCTTTATTCCTGCCTTCACGTAGGTAACTTCACTCTAGGGCTTGCTAGAAGAGCCCTCTATTCCTATCCTTCAATACCTCTGTGAAAGGGTACACCTAACCTTCGCGCAGCCCTAATCGTCAATCTAGACACTTTCGCGCTACTAAGGCAGCATATCGTGCAGATTCCTAAACTAGTCTAAGTGTCTTATTTATCTTCTTAGATGCTCACAGTTAGCACCGTGTAAACAGATATTCTTGTATGCATTTAGTTATCCAACATAATCATACATATTCGCACATCACATAAGCATTACAAAGGAAATTCATACATAAAATGATAAGATGCATTAATCAGAACAAAGACACAAAAATTGTAGAATACTTCTCTTTATTGATATCTTCCAACTGATTACAGACTCTATTCAACCTGCGCACACAACTGTAGGGGTCCACGCACTCAACTACAGACCTTCCACCCTAGAACTTTACACACTTAGTTGTAGAGCCTCTACCTACACGACGACCTGAAACTTAGACTTCTTACTTTAGAGCTATGACTCTCTTACATGATCGATCACTCTAACTACTTAGAGCTTAGCTCTTTTTACACAATCCCATGGTTTGTGGACCATGCGTAGATCTGTTTACAAAAGTAAGGGTGGACAACCCTTTATGACTTATGACACCTACCTGCTCCGCAACCACAAAATGCAGTGCCTTTACAAGTTTATTACAAAATTTGACCAAAACATGGGCTTTTAGCCCCAAAACTATTCTTTGGGGGATCCCACTCCCAACAGGCCCCCAACACAAACATCATGACTTTCCCTCGAGTCACTCGATAGGTGTTGAGATCTTTGCGCAAAACCCTTCCAGCTCGACCTGTATGACTGCAACATTTTCCGTGCACTGAACCGCCACTTGCTTCACGTCTTCCACTGTCTGCTTGATCATTGCTCCTACGCTGTTAGCGTGAAGCTTTTTTTGTGTTGCCTATAGAGTCACAAGCTTGCCTTCGATATTTATTGTCACTACGTAAGCCTTATCTAATCAGGGCTTTAGTCTCACCTTGAGAACTTCTTCCTTGTGCAGCACTACGTCCACATGTTCCTTCAATTGCTTGGCCTCCTGCAACTTGTATAGTCTCTGTGTCAATGCGACAGTTCACGTTATGCCCTTAACCTCATCGTAGCACTATTGTAGCTCACACGCTTCCGTCTCTAGCCTTTGTACATTGGGGTCCTCCTGCAATATTGTCAAGACATCAAATGACTACTCAAACAATTATGTGTAGTCTACTACTACACTATCAACCACTGCTACCACTTCTATGATAGCGGTACCCTGCTGTTCCTTTACTTCTGGTGGAGTTGAAGGATGGGCCATCAACTGTAACTCTGTAATTTGTAGGTTCAACTCTAGTTGAACACATGCCATCTAAGTCCAAGTGTCGTGCACCCCTATGGCCAACTTGTTGATGCGTACCTCGATTGGCTCCTCCTCTGGAATGGCCAACTCTGGGACCATTCTTCATTCCTCCTCAACAACTTACAAAATGTTCTTTCTCTGACTGGTTGCCTTAGTCTCAACAGTGATGGAAGCATTTCTCTGTAGGGACATCTACTCATTATTGATCCATAGTTCACTGATCACATGGAGGGTGTGGTGCTCACAAGCCCTCATTTTTGCAATTAATCCATCCTGAAAGAGGTGGAATGCTTCATCAATGAACAGAGTTAGGAAAGGATCGTGTACGCAAGCGTCATTTAGCTTTCTAAGGTCCACACATATCCTTATTTCATCCTTATGCTTTTTCTCCTATACCACCATTGGGCTTACCCAGTCATATTCTTCCACAGGTTCAATGATGCCTACCATGAGCATCTTTTCTAGCTCTAAGTGAACCTTCTCCTTCTACTTCGGATTAAGACGGTAGCGTCTTTGCTTTATTGGCTTCGCGTTAGGTTTCAACATGATCTTCATGACACCTAGGTCCCCGATTATCCCCTTCAGATCCGTAAACTTGGTAGAGAATAAATCCTGGTATTTACGAAGCAATTCAGTGAGCTTATCCACCATCACGTCATCCCAGTAATCTCCAATCTTCACGAATTTGGGTTTTGCCTCTATACCAATGTTTACCTATTTTGTTTTCAGCAACACGGTTATATCCGGATTCTCAACCTGTGGTCCTTCAACCTCGCGATGACCTTCTGTTTTAGGGATGTTACTCTTTCGTGGATCCTCGTCCTCTTCTTCAGCAGTTACATTATAACATTCTATTGCGTGACTCATCTGAGTAGCCCATTCAAGCTGAATTAGGTCTAAAGGATCCTACAATATACTAAAGATTGTTTCTTTCACCTCTTGTAGCACTTCATCAATACTGTCAAACCTGTCTTCAAAACTGAATGTCATCATGAATCCTTCACGCAGAATATCCCATTCAATTGTACCATGGCAGAGCTCTATTTCCACATACCCGTTCATCGGGATGATATCCAGTGTGTGCCAGAGAAAGTGCACCCACTCAGGTTGGGGCTTCTCTCCATAAGCTTGGGCCCATATGGCCAAGTGCACACATGGATCATCCTACCCATCATACTTGTCTGTCATTCGTATCTTCGGCTTCCCAAAGAGAATTATCATCATTCTCCTACATTCGCACCAATAATCAAAGCTTCCCTTGTGCGTACCCCACCACCTTGTGAGCGTAGCATGTAGTAACCAGTCCAATGCTTTGAAGCACTACTTTTCTAGTATCTCCTTCTCAAATGCATCCAAAAAAATATCTACATCATTTAGGCCATCATAAGTAGGAATATTTCTTACCT
The DNA here is from genome assembly GCA_000404065.3 of Pinus taeda. NCBI lineage: Eukaryota > Viridiplantae > Streptophyta > Pinopsida > Pinales > Pinaceae > Pinus > Pinus taeda. Next base: position 200,925 of record APFE031266062.1, read on the forward strand.
CTGACCATACACAGTGCAGCGATCGGGTTGTCATGTTATAACTCAGCATAGCTACTTTATGTAACTGATTCTGCCAGCGCTCTAGTTCTTCATCAGAGTCTAAGGTGCATGAACTCTCGCAGTCCCATGCAATTCATCCATCCATTGTTGGAATCACCTAGCCTTGGTCTCGCGTTATTATCTTATAGATACAGTCCAGATCGTCATCGCTCTCATAGTCACGGACTGGTTCATTATAGTGTGATCATTCAGCAGGATCTAGGGGTACTATTACACGTAGCAGTTTATTCTCAAATATCATATTTCACTTCTTTAGGTTGATTACCCTATTCATATCAGTAGCCCAGTCAATTCCCAGGAGCACGAGATAGGGGTTGTTGTCATCCGCAATTTCTATTACAACTTCAAAGTCAGCTAATGTGCTCGCACCTTCAATATCCATAGTCACCCCCTGCAGCCACCCCATGGGGATGATCTTCTATTGATTTGTCATCCTTAGCTGAATTAGAGACCATTGTAGCATGGGTCTCCCCATCCGTTCCCAAGTCTGCTTCGGTAGGGCATTTGCATTTGACCCCAGGTCCAAGATAACCTGATCCATCTCATACTCTCCTATCTGCATAGTCAATCTCATCTCTCATCACATCCTTGCTTTATGCTTACCTATCTTTCACACTACGTGCGGCTCACCTAGAGCATTTTCGGAGCATCTACTTATAATCTCTTATAACCCCTTCACAACCTTACTATCATGCAGTAACTTCATACAGGTCCCCAGGAAAGTTGTAAGCATACAAGGGTCCATATCCTAGTCAGGCCTATCCTTGCTTCCTAAGGTGGAGGCCTCAATGAATCTCTTCGCTTCCATGAAGGTTTCACATTCATGCTCCAAATCAAACTCAGCTTCCTTTGCTAGAGCTTTGCAAACCCATGTACTATCTTCTACTTGTTTCCCCTTATCATCTCCCGTTGTGATTCTACTCCAAAGCACTATATTCACATTTCGATCCTCTTCGCACAGCTTAAACCTAATCATCTAGAGGTTCTGAGTAGGTTGCAGTGGTAGCGCCCCTTTGTCATGTATCCTTGCTATCAACGTAGGACAGTCTTCCATTTGATGATCAAATAGAGTGCAATACTTGCACAACGGACATGTTGGGTTAGTACAATTGTAGGCATAATGTCTTGGTCCTATGTAATTGTAGCAGATCAATTGTCCCCGACCTTTGCCAGGTCCTCCTCTACCTCGGCCTTATCTGAGCCCCTGAAATCCTGTCTGCGCCATCCCCACATTCTAATTAGGGGGGCGCGTTTCTGCCTAAACCCTATAGGCAAGAGTTCTATCCATCATCAATTCATAACTCCTACAGTTACGCTCATCATGCCCTACCAACCTACAAAAGTTGCAGAATAGTTGTTGTGGTGTCAGTACAAACTTCTGCAATAGATGACAGTTATTTGTGGCATGTTTTCCTGCTACCTGACATATAGCGCACCATAATGCAGGCCTTGTGCTCGTCCTACCTGAGCTTTCGACCTTAAGGGCATCAACCCTCCTCCTACAAGGTAGTTCACAAAGACTAGGAAATGGTCTTTGTCATGCCCTTGGCCCTTACATTTTAGTCACAATACCTCTTCACGCACCTCTATTCGAACTGTTCTATCCTACTTCAAGCTTTTCATCTCAAAGCAAATATTTTTCAACTGTGCATGGATCCGCCAAACCCCCAAATTTGGATCCTGCATCGGTGTTTCATGTAGCCTCATTACAATCTCCAAGGCCTCTGCCTGAGTTGTTACCTTCTGTTGTGACAATGAAATTCTTAAGTGTGGGAGGAACGAAGCCACAAACCACTCGCGTTGTTGTCTATCTGTTAGGTTCATGTTAGCTTCGTGGATTGTACACTTCAACCTTTGATCGATTTCACATGGCATCTTGCCTGGTTGCATCACAATTTCTTTGAACCCTACAATAGACTGTACTTTAGATTGAGGCCTACTAAATTCTTTATTCAATGTTGTCTGGATGTCTACTACTCCATCATTTGGGTTATCATTAGCATACCTGATATACTAGGTTAGTGCATGATCCTAGAGAGTGATAACCAATGTTTCCTCTTCATGTTATCATCTGTAATGCCCTAAGCTTCCCATACAGCTTTTACAATGAACCAGAATTAGTCTGGGTCCTCATTTCCCAAGCCGTTGAACAAAGGCAACTTCACTGAATTTTCCATACTGAACTATGGTAAAGGTGGAGGTGGTATGAGTGAAGTCGTAGGTGATGGTGGTGAAGTTGGAGGTAGTGTGGGTGGAGGTTGTATTCATGGTAATCCTTACCTTATTAATTGAATAGCACTTTGCAGAGAAATATGTGTTATTCCCTCTTTGTCACCTCATGGAGGTGAAATCAATGGACTATATTCAAGATCGTTTTTTCCTTTGTTTCTGTAATTTTTTATGCTTCGTGTAGCCCCAAACACCAAGGTAGTTCCATAACCTATTTTTCACACAATAACATTTTAATCCGGGTATTCAAAGATTTCATGTACTTACCTTGCAGTCATTTGAAAAAGCGTCGCTCCGCCTCATTGTAGCTGACTAAGGTGTCGACCGCAAATTTAGTTACAAATCCTCCTACGATGAAATCAATCCAATGATCGACAGCATGGGCAATCTTATCCTCTGAGGCTTCCAACCTTCGCACTAGCTCCAGGTTCCACATAATAGAACTGTCTAGTATCCACCTTCCTTGGTTATCTTCTAGCTTTGCGACCCACTCATATAGCTCAATCGAAAAGGATCAGAAAAAGATCTCGTGGATCTCTGTTTACAAGAACCTAGCTAGCCACTATTCCTTTGTCAACCATGGTTTTCTATTCTCCTACACTGCGAATTCATGGATCTGCCTATCCAGCCAGTCTCCAATATCTTTCTTAGTCGGATTCTAGTGATATGACATCACACATCTCTTATGCAGATTCCAATCCCAGCAATGGAACCATTTGTTGGCTATAGGGTGCCTGACCTAGGTTCAGTGTTAATTAGCCAAAAAAATCCCTACAATACTGGCCCTTTCGGCATCAGCCCGCAGAGCGCAGATCGAAGTCTCACCTGAAGCAGTATGGGGGGATGTTGGAACCATGTTTCCACACCCTGATATGGTCGTGATGTCATTTTATTCCATCTATTCCTTCCTTTGCAAAATTCACTTCGCTCTAGGGCTTGCCAGACGAGCCCTCTATTCCGTCCTTCAATACCTCCGTGAAAGGGTACGGTTGACCTTCGCATAGCCCTAACCCTCGATCTAGACACTTTCATGTTGCTAAGGAAACGTACCATTCAGATTCCTAAACTAGTCTAAGTGTCTTACTTATCTTCTTAGACACTCATAGTTAGCACCACGTAAACAAGTATTCTTATATCCGTTTAGTTATCTAACATAATCATACACATTTGCACATCACATAAGCATTACAAAGGAATTCATACATGAAATGATAAGATGCATTAATCAAACCAAAGACATAGAAATTGCAGAATACTTCTCTTTATTGATATCTTCTAAGTGATTACCGACTCTATTCACCCTACATGCACAACTGCAGGGGTCCACGCACTCAGCTGTAGACTTCCACCCTAGGCCTCTACGCACTCAGCTATACAGCCTCTACCTATGCTATGACTTGAAACTTAGACTTCTTACTTCAGAGCTATGACTTCCTTACATGATCGATCACTCTAACTACTTAGAACTTAGCTCTTTTTATACAATCTCATGGTTCGCGGACCATGGGTAGATCTCTTTACAACCGACTTTACTTTACAAAACTAAGGTCAGACAACCCTTTATGACTTATGACACCTACATGCTTCTTGACCACAAAATGTGGAGTCTTTACAAGTTTATTACAAAATTTGACCAAACATGGGGTTTTAGCCCCAAAACTGTCCTTTGGGGGATCCCGCTCCCAACAGTCCATCCCATTGGTTTACCAATCACTATCTGGAACTCACTTTGATGTTTCTTCTAGTCCATGGTCTTCACCCATGTCGTCCACAAGAATTTTACCTGGTTCATCACTTATAGATATTGAACAATTTGATCCATCAAGTCAATATCAATTTGGTCCATCTGGTTACCGTCCAATGTATCCACTTAACACTAGATTACCTCCAGATGGAGAACAATATGCCCAATCTACTTATTCTCCATACTCTGGGGGGCCACCATATGGCAGTATACGTCATCTTTAGGTCCAAATTATTCTGGAATGATTGTTTATCAATGACAACCTACAATGTTTGTTCAACCAAGGCTTGTGTATTCATCACAACCAATACAACCTATTTCATCCATACCTACTACGCATGTTGTTACGACTTTACCATTGTTGCAAGCTCAGTTGATTGTATCTCAACCTTTGCAAGTTGGCCCTTCAACCTCTTACTCTCAAGTTTTAGGTCTACAAACTCAGTCTTCTTAGGCCATTTTACAACAACCTTTTGTGTCTGGAATCCAACAACCTCAGGCCAGTTTACCATTAACTAGGATGACTCAGACTTATACTGGTCCAATTTATCCACAACCTAGTCAAACTTATACTGGCGGGCAACAATTGTTATATCAATAATCGTGGCAGCCATAATACCAACAATGTCAATTCCAACAGTACCAAACTTATCTTGGACTTGGTCAACAAGCCTATGCAAGGTTTGGTCAACAACAAGCTTACCCAGGTTCTAGTCAACAAGCCTATGTTGGTTTTGGTCAACATCAAATTTATCCTGGTTCCCAACAACAACCTTATACTAGATATGCTCAACAAACCTACCCCTATCAAGGTTACCAACATCAAATTCCTTATGTTGGTATGCAAAGGCCTATTTCCCAGGCAATTCCATCTTACCCTAGTTATGCTCAACCCGACCTAAACCAACAGTTGCCTTTTGTCACAACACTTGAATTACCAGATTTAAATTGGCTTACTAATGATCCCATTCTTTATTCAGCTTGGTGGTCAATGATTCCACACAAATTGTCTTCTGATGTTCCTAAGTTCAATGGAAACCCTAGAGAAGATCCATCCAATCACGTTATGAATTTTCATTTATGGTGTTCATGCAACTCCCTAAATGATGATTTAGTAAGACTACATCTTTTCCAGTGAACACTCACTGGTCCGACTGCAAAGTTGGAATTGAATTACCACGAGCTTCATTTGATCTTCATTTGAAAACTGCACAACCTTAGCCACTACATTTTTAACCCATTTCCAGTTAACCATTAGATGTGAAACTGGAACGGAACTGTTGACCAACTTTAAATAGACCACTACTACTCACATTTCTGATCATATTCATGACTGGCATCATCATCATCGAATGGTCAAAACTTTTGCTCCTAATCATCATTTAGTTGAGTGGTTTACTAAATCCTTGTTGTCATCTATCACCAAGGAGGTGGCTAAATGAGGAGTTGTTATTGAAGAGCAAGTAATTTCTCGTTCCTAATACTTAGACTTGATTTGCACCTAGTATGGCATGCTCTATGATAAGATTCCAAATGCACCTAGACCAGCTTTTATTGTTCCACCACCTCCATCTAGTAAGGACTCTCATGCTGGTGATGGTGTGATAGGTTCTTAAAGCACTCAAATAGTAAGAAGACGATCTAGTCAAACACTTTCTATTTCAAATCAAACCTCTAATACACCTAATAATACATTTTCTTCTGAAATAAATGTCGTGTCATCTGACAAAGCTAAAAATGAAAAGAAACTTGAAAGAAAGAAAAAGGGGAAAACAAAAAAGAAAAGGATTCTCCCCCTCAAGAGAAATCATTTGATTCCACTTCTCTAGCTAGGAAACCTTGTTACCCATGTTTAATTTTTAATGAGGAGCATTTTATGTGAGATTGACCTTGTTAGCTCTGCAAGTATAATTCAACATTAGAAGGCCAAATACATGCCTGATTGGGTTGTTCGTGCTCAAAGAGGATTCACATCAGCCATCCTGCTCATTCTCTTTCACTCTTCTTACATTCTGATAAACCCCACTAACTACGTTTTATCTCTAAAATCCTGTGTAAGCCCATGATCCTCCGGCCTCCGAGTGCATAGATCAAACCGTCATGTGACCCTATCCATGTGACTCCGTGCTCTCCTAACCCTCCCTCACCTTTAAATCATGGTTGTTCATTCTCTCCACCAATCCAGTTCTTTCCCTATCACATCAAACGAAACTTGTACGATCAAACCCGCGCCATCCAATCAACTCCACCGTGAGTAGACAGCATTCACTCCCCCCGCGCCCACGAACTGACTGCGCATTAGCTCGCGGGGAAAGCATTTTTGGTCCTGTCACATCCGTCACCCGATAGCTCGCATCACTCGCCCTTGTATGATTACCGCTCACCCACCAAAAGCGGTGCGATCAATCTCGCTTACTGCTTAAGCCCACTCTCCCCACGCGTTAACTCCCCATGCATCTTCCACATCCGATAACCATTGGATCTACCAATCTGAGATCCAACGGCCTGTGATCACCCCGCTCTCATATCTCCTGATTTCTCCCACTATGCCATATCTGTCATCCATCTTTGTGATCCAACGACTGATATCTATCCTCCACCCGTTTGTCCACCCACCATGAAGTCCGCACTCCTTAACTGCTATGTGCACCTAAAGAATGAGCTTAACCAGTTTCCGATACCGTTTGTAGCAAATCCTCAACCACTGCATTCAAGGAACAAGACGACCGAGAAGAGAAAGGACAAGCCTCGAGTAGTTAAATGCATTTATCAGTTATGGAACTTCTTCCATACAACATTCCACCTATTCAAGAAGGACAACCGAGCAACAAAAAAGATCAAATTCATTCATTAAAGCAAGCAGATTGTAGCAGAGACTCTTTCAAATAGTTAAAGCGATTGGTGGTCAATTATGACCCCTCCACGCATAGAACAACACATCACCTTTGTAATCAAACTCTATAACTTCTTCCATACAACACTCCACCTGTTCAAGTAGGACAACCGAGCGGTAGAAAATATCAAATTCATTCATTAAAGCAAGCAGATTGTAGCAGAGACTCTTTCAAATAGTTAAAGCGACTGGTGGTCAATTATCACCCCTCCATGCATAGAACATCAGATCACCTTTGTAATCAAACTCTATAACTTCTTCCATACAACACTCCACCTGTTCAAGAAGGACAACTGAGTAGCAGAAAATATCAAATTCATTCATTAAAGCAAGCAGATTGTAGCAGAGAGTCTTTCAAATAGTTAAAGTGTTTGGTGGTCAATTATGACCCCTCCACGCATAGAATAGAACATCACCTTTGTAATCCAACTCTATATATACCCAAAAAAAAAAATGTAATTAGGGTGGATGGTTGTTGTTTTGATGTAAGGTTCAACTTCTGGAGACTGTAACTACTTTGATACTTGCAGTGTCTTGTCTTCATTTTCAGCTAATACAAGCTTCTTTTGCTGTTAATTGCTCACTTTTCATTTCTACTCTGTTCTAGGTTGTGCCTGTTATGCATTTCTCATGAACTCTTGATATTTAGCATTAGAGGAGCTGTCATCCTACCTCTGTGTTAAGGTCTTGTTTGTATTAGTGAATGTGTTATTCAGGTTTCTGTTTACTTAGTGACAGAGAGTTTTCATCCTGTTTGTGCATTAAGAAATAGATTTGCAGACCTCTTTACTGGTTGCAGCTGGCCATCACAGGGTCCTGTGCATCTGCTAGTGTGGTTAGTATTCTCCATGTTCACCCAATTCTTAAACTGTGAGTAATTGGTGGTTTAAAGCCTTCTAGTCTGGGAGTGTTCACGCATGTCTGGAGTCAAGCAAAGTAGGAGTGGTTATCTGGCTTGAACAAGCATCATTCCTTCCATTCATCCATTTCCAACATCATGTTGAGTTTGTAATGTTCCCGGGCATCTCCGAGAAACAACCTAGGAGAGTTTCTTGGGGTGATAACATTGATTGGCACCGTTGCTGGGGAGAGGAGGTTGAAGCTCAGCTTCCCTGGGAGAATGACACAGTTCCAGATTTTGATGATAGACAAATTCTGGGCACATTCTTGGTTGTAATCATCTATCTGGTGACCCTACTGGAGAACCAACCTGGTGGCGACTCCACGTTTTAGTTCTGGCTCAATTTGTGAGGCATACTCGGAGAAATCCTCAGAAATCACCAACTGACCCAGTGCCTAACCCTGAGAAGATTGTCAAATCGAAGAAAACATCAGAGAAAGGAGCATCAGGATCAGGTAAGCCTAAGAAATCTTATGTATCTCTACAAGAGAAAGTTATAGTTGAGAATATACAAGTTTGAAGATCCAAAGCTTAGTATTGCAGTGAAGAATCACCTTCAGAGATTCATAAAGCTCCTTTATCTTTTAGTTCCCCTTTGGATCTCAGGCCAAAGAAAGTCTCCCATACAGTCCATCATATCCCCTTGTCTTTGTCATCCATTTCATTGTTCCCCACTGTTCAATCTACCAGTATCCTTCCACCTACCCCAGTCATGGCAGGTCAGCAAGCTCCCACTAAGATGGAAAGAATCATAGTTGCTAGATATGGACCCTTGGTCTTGCTGTCCTTTTGAATGCCATGCCTGCAAGAGAGTACCAAAAATACATGCCTAAGTTCTCTGGTACAGAGGGGTTAACAGCTAAAGAACACCTTGAATCTTTTTATAGTTATGCTAATAACCTGGATATTAGTGAAGATGCTATGTGGATGAGAGCTTTTGTCCAAAGCCTCAATGGAGAGGCCATAAAGTGGTTCAGAGAATTGACCCCTAGATCTATTACTGACATTCAAACTTTAGATGATGCATTTTTGAAGCACTGGGGAGATAAAAAAGACTTTCTATATTACCATACTGAGTTTGGTAACCTGAAGAGGGAGAATGGGGAACCATTGCCTAATTTTAATAAAAGATTTAATAGGATGTATAGTAGAATACCAACTAAAGTAAAGCCAACCCCCACCTTGGCCAAACTCACTTATGCCAATGCTTTTGACCCTGATTTTTGCCTATTGTTGATAGAAAGAAGATGTGCCACTCTAGCTGATATGCAAGATGTAGCCCTAGAAGTAGAATCTAATATTATGGCTGCAAAAAAAACTCAAAAGTCATGCTAATAGAAGGAGGCAGAGAGGTGAGGCTTCTTCTTCCTCTGCTTCATTTTTAGAACCTAAATCAGATAAGATGACTAGAATGATAGAGTCATTGGCAGCTGAAATATCTAAGTTGAAGGTTGAGCAGAACTCAGGAAAGACAAGGCAGTAGAACACATTTGCTCCAAGAAACTCAAACCCATTCAGAAGAGAAAATGAACAGTTGCAAATCATTCGGAGGGGAAAATAACCAAATGAAGAATAGAAAGTTAAAACTCCTTTTCAAAATGTAGTCATGGAGGAGTAACAATTCGAAGAAGAGGATGAAATCCATTGCATGGAAGATAAAGGCAATGCTGCCTTTTTGACATTGGCTGCATATGAAGAATCACTGCTACAGGACCAAACCAGTCAAGAGTGGGACAAAGGGGCTGTTCTGCAGACTAGTGAACAACAAAGGTATAACCTAAGGTCACAAGCAAATAATGTCAAGGAGAACCCTGCCTAAAAGGCTGCTGTCCAAACAGAGTCACAGAATACTAGACTGAAAAGACCGGCAACTGATCCAGTCACGCTCAAAGCACCAGCTCAAGAGGTAAGATGTCCCGACAAGTCACCTTCCTCTTTCAGCTTTGAAGTAGATGTCTAGAAGTTAAAAATATCTGTGCCTTTGTTAGAACTTGTAAAGAGTGAAGTGTTTAGAAAGCCTATCCTTGAAGCTCTTGAGCTAAAAGACACACAAACCTCCACTGTCTCTATCAATTTGCAAGATCATAAACCTACAGTTGTACTAAGCCCTATGACCAAACCTGATGATGATAATTCTCCATCTTTTTATGTCTCCTTGACTATTAATGATAAAATCCTCCACAATTTCCTGCTAGACACTGGGGCTAGCCACAATCTAATGCCTAAAGCTGTCATGGAAGAGTTAGGCCTTGATATCACCAGACCATATCATGATTTATTCTCCTTTGATTCAAGGAAAGTGAAGTGTCTGGGGCTGATCAAAGATTTAGCCTTTACCCTAACTTAGCTGCCCATGAAGAGCATGGTAATGGACATTGTGGTAGCATATGTCCCTCCTAAGTTTGGAATGCTACTTTCTAGAGGATGGATTAAGAGACTAGGTGGGACATTACATAATGATCTGTCTTATGCCGCTATCCCAGTTTTTGGAGGAGAAAGTAGGAGATTATACAAAGAAGCATCATCAGTGATGAAAGGAATCCTTCTAATCATCCCATTTACGCTACGGACACTTATTTTGGAGCATTTATTCTCCAAATAGAAGAATCTCAGAAGGCCTCAATGCAGCTCAGGAAACAAATAGTTCAGGCCAAGGAAGAGGAAGGAAGTCAAGTGTGGGAGATGTTCTTTGATGGAGCATGTTCCAGGGAGATTGCAAGAGCAGGGGTAGTGCTGATTTCTCCACAACAAGAAAGTACACAACTGTCTTTTAAGCTGGCCTTCCAAGTCACCAATAATATAGCAGAGTATGAGGCTTTGATGTTGGGTCTAAACGTAGCTAAAGACAGAGGAATCAAGAACATAAAGGTGTTTGGATATGCTGATTTGATCATTCAGCAAGTAAACAGAACATTTCAAGCAAAGCACCCAAGGCTGAAAGCATACAGAGATGAGGTATGGAGGCTCAAAGATTCTTTTGATAGTTTTTGTATCTCATATATCTCTAGAGCCAAAAATTAGCTTGTTGATACCCTTGCTGTGTTTGCTAGCATGTTTATCCCTCCCCTACCTCCCAGACTAGTTTATGAAGTCCAAATGAAGTATAGACCATCCTTGCCTGATAATGTTCAACATTGGAAAGTTTTTGAAGATGATGATGAAGTGAATAGGTTTTTGCAAGTCATTGATGAATTTTCTGGAATGCAAATTGACCAAGAGAATGAAGCCTTGAAAGAAAGCCCAAAATCCCAGCTTAGAAATAAAATTGGTAAAGATAGTATTGTCCAACTGGGTCTAGTTCCTTTAGAAAAGTTGTTTAACCAGAATGATGTGCCTTACAAGGCTGCTCAAAAAGAAGATCAATCTACAGTTTGTAAGCATAATATAGGGAGTCGAGGTCAGCCAAGATACATAAATCTGTCCACTCATCTGTGTGTTGACCAAAGTGCTAAATACTGCAATTTAATGAAGCAATTTGCTGATGTCTTTGCCTGGGAATATAGTGACCTGAAAACATATGACAAGAAGATCATCCAGAATAAAATCCCTTTAGAGAAAGACACTAGAAGCTGAGGCCTATAAACCCCTTGCTCCTTCCTCTAATTGAAAAAGAAATCAAGAAGTTATTGGCTGCAAAAATCATAATCCCTCTTTGATATTCCAAGTGGGTAGCCAACCTAATAGTGGTGAGGAAGAAAAGTGGAGAAATCAGGCTCTGTGTTGATTTCAGAAACTTAAACAAATGCTCTAAGAAAAACAACTATCCTCTACCCAAGATGGAGAATTTGTTGCAAAAGGTCTCAGGAGCCAAAGTAATGTCTTTCCTAGAGGGATTTTCAGGGTATAATCAGGTTGTTGTACATCCAGATGACCAAGGGAAGACTGCATTCACCACTCCATGGGGCACATTTATGTATTCGAAGATGCCTTTTGGGTTGATGAATGTTGGAGCCACCTTTCAGAGAGATATGGATATAGCATTTGTAGGAGAGAAGGATAAATTTGTCGTTATCTACCTTGATGATATAACAGTATACTCCAATAGTCATCATGACCATTTACAACATTTGAAGAAAGTATTCCTGAAGTGCAGAAGGTTTGGAATTTCAGTCAATCCTAAAATGTCACAGTTTGCTTTAGAAGAAGGCAAGCTATTAGGACATGTCGTTTCTGCTGCAGGTGTCTGAATCGACCTAAAGAGAGTAAGAGCAATACAGACTTTGTCTGTCCCGAGATCAAAGAAGGATATCCAGTCCTTTCTGGGCAAAATAAACTTTGTGAGGAGGTTTATCCCAAATTTTGCAGAACTAGTGAAGCATATTACCTCCATGTTGAAAAAGGGGTCAGAGAACAAATGGACTGAGGTAGCAAGGAGATCCTTTGAGTCCATTAAAAATGCCATTATGGAAGCTCTCACTTTGAGTAGCCCAGATTACAACAAGGAGTTCCATATATTTTCATTTGCCTCTGAAGACACCCTTGCAGTAGTTTTATTCCAAGCAGATGAAGAAGGTGCAGAGCATCCTGTGGCTTTTTTCAGCAAAACATTAAGGGATGTTGAACTGAGGTATGATATCATTGAGAAACAGTCATATGCTCTTATCAAGTCTTTGAAAGCATTCAAAATTTACATTCTGCTTTCCAAAATAATTGCATATGTGCCCTCTGCTTCAATAAAATATGTCTTAACACAGCGTAATGCTAATGGAAGAAGGGCTAAATGGATTGCAAAACTAATTGAGTTTAATATAGAATTGAAGCCCACCAAACTTGTCAGAGGTCAGGGCCTTGCCAGACTATTAGCTGGAGAAAATTGCAGAACATTGGACATAAATATTAGAAGCACAGATGCAGAAAATGGTCAAACAGGAGTAGAAGAAATAGATAAACAAGGAAAAAATCAGACATTAGCCGAAAATCTAGCTTCTTGTGATTGGTACTCTGCCATAACTCAATTCTTACTAAAGCTAGAAGTTCCTCCAGATTCTAGTTCAAGCCAAGTCAAAACTATTAATCTTAGGGTAGCCAAATATTGCATCCATGAAAATCTACTCTACTACAGAGACCCATCTGGAATGCTGTTGAGGTGTCTGGACAAAGAACAATCTATAGAAGTCATGTAGCAATTTCATTCCAGCATGTGTGGAGGGCACCATTATTGGAAGACTACAGCCCACAAAATCCTCAGAGCTAGATATTATTGGCCCTCCTTATTTTTTGATGTAGTTTCATTTGTTAAATCTTGTGATAGGTGCCAAAGATTTGAAGGGAAACAACAATGGAAGTCCCTTCCCTTAAAACAAATACATGCAAATGGCCCTTTTCAACAATGGGGCTTGGATTTCATTGGAGAGATTAATCCACATTCCAGTGGCCAGCACAGATGGATATTAGTAGCCACTGATTACTTCACTAAGTGTATTGAAGCAATCCCTACCAGGAAGGCTGATCATAATGTGGTCATGAAGTTTTTGATAGAGCACATATTTACCAGGTTTTGATGTCCATATAAAATAATCATAGAAAATGCAGCAACCTTCAGAGAAAAATAATTGGTGGGCATGTGCAATTCAATGGGTATTAAACTAGTTCATTCCACCTCATACTACCCTTAAGGCAATGGTCTAGCAGAATCCTCTAACAAAAGCCTGATAAGGATAATCAAAAATCTGTTGGAGGACAACAAAAATGATTGGGATTCTAAGCTCAAATATGCACTATGGGCTGATAGAGTGACCATTAAGAAATCGATGGGGACTTCTCCATTCAAGCTGGTGTATGGCACTGAGGCTGTATTCCCAACTCAGTTAACTCTCCTTGTGGAAAAGTTCCCGCAACCATAACTGAATGAAGAAGAAGACATGGCAAAAAGGATCACTGATTTAGCAAAGGTACATCAGATTAGAGAACAACTTGTTGAAAAGTCTGCAGCACATCAAAAAAAGATCAAGGAAGTCTTTAACAAAGGGACAAAAATAGATAATTTTCAGGTTGGAGACTTGGTTCTGAAGTGGGATGCACTGAAAGAAAAGAAAGGCAACCATGGAAAGTTTGATGCTTTCTGGACAGGGCCTTTTACCATTTCTCAGATTCAAGGGAACAACACCTTCATGTTGAAAAGCATGGGAGGAGAAGCAATTTTTGATGGTCAAGTTAATGGGCGTTTTCTGAAAATTTATGTGATTTAAGGTCTTTGGCCTTAAAATTGTAAATATGTTGTTATATTAGTTTTAGTGTAAGCTCAATAGACTCCATGCCCAATGGAACGCTAGGAAATTTTGCTAATTTGTTTTCATCGGAAAGGCATTGATCTGCAGGTTCTTGAGACCTCACAGGGAGGATCTCATCCTCAGAAGGAACCAGTGTTAGCTCTGCTAGTATAATTCAACATTAGAAGGCCAAATATAGGCCTGATCGGGTTGTTCATGCTCAAAGAGGATTCACATCAGCCATCCTGCTCATTCGATTTCACTCTTCTTACATTCTCATAAACCCCACTACCTACGTTTTATCTCTAAAACCCTGTGTAAGCCATGATCCTCTGGCCTCCCAGTGCGTAGATAAAACCATCATGTGACCATATCCATGTGACTCCACGCTCTCCTAACCCTCCCTCACCTTTAAATCGTGGTCGTTCATTCTCTCCACCAATCCAGTTCTTTCCCTGTCACATCAAACGAAACTTGTGTGATCAAAGTTGCGCCGTCCGATCAACTCCGCCACAATCAGATGACATTCACTCCTCCCACGCCCACGAACTGACCATGTGTTAGCTCGCAGGGAAAGCGGTTTTGGTCTTGTCACATCCGCCACGCGTCGCTCGATAACTCGTATTGCTCACCCTTGTACGATTACCGCTCACCCTCCAAAAGCGGTGCGATCAATCCTGCTTACCACTTAAGCCCTCTCTCCCTGCTCGTTAACTCCCCATGCATCTTCCGCTTCTGATGACCATTGGATCTGCCAGCCCGAGATCCAATGGCCTGTGATCACCCTGCTCTCATATCTCTCGATTTCTCCCGTTGTGCCATATCCGTTGTCCATCTGTGCGATCGAACGACTGATATCTATCCTCCACCCATTCGTCCACTCGCCATGAAGTCCACGCTCCTTAACTACTTTGTGCACCCAAAGGACGAGCTTAACAAGTTCCCGGTACCATTTGTAGCAGATCCTCAACCACTGCATTCAAGGAACAAGATGGCCAAGAAGAGAAAGGACAAGCCTCGAGCAGTTAAATGCATTTATCAATTATGAAACTTCTTCCATACAACACTCCACCTGTTCAAGAAGGACAACCGAGTAGCAGAAGATTAAATTCATTCATTAAAGCAAGCAGATTGTAGCAGAGACTCTTTTGGATAATTAAAGTGGTTGGTGGTCAATTATGACCCCTCCATGCATAGAACAACAGATCACCTTTGTAATCAAACTCTATATATACCCAAAAAAAACAATGTAATCAGGGTGGATGATTATTGTTTTGATGTAAGGTTCAACTTCTAGAGACTGTAACTACTTTGATACTTGCAGTGTCTCGTCTTCATTTTCAACTAATACAAGCTTCTTTTGCTGTTAATTGCTCACTTTTCACTTCTACTCTGTTCTAGGTTGTGCCTATTATGCATTTCTCATGAACTCTTGATATTTAGCATTAGAGGAGCTGTCATCCTACCTCTGTGTTAAGGTCTTGTTTGTATCAGTGAATGTGTTATTCGGATTTCTATTTACTTAGTGACGGAGAGTTGTCATCCTGTCTGTGCATTAAGAAACAGATTTGCATACCTCTTTACTGGTTGCATCCAGCCATCACAGGGTCCTGTACATCTGCTGGTGTGGTTAGTATTCTCCATGTTCACCCAATTCTTAAACTGTGAGTAATTGGTGGTCTAAAGCCTTGTAGTCTGGCAGTGCTCACGCATGTCGGGAGTCAAGAAAAGTAAGAGTGGTTATCTGCCTTGAACAAGCATCATTCCTTCCATTCATCCATTTGCAACATCGTGTTGAGTTTGTAATGTTCCCGAGCATCTCCAAGATACAACCTAGGAGAGTTTCTTGGGTTGATAACAATCCTCACCGCTCTGAAGTCTCAAAACTTCTTAAGAATTCTAGTACATCTGCTGTGTTGATAGACCCTTTTCCAAACCCAGAGACTCATTTGGTTGCTATAGATCATGCTTCCACTTCACAAATGCTTATGTTATCTGCCACTAAGCCTAAGACTGATGTTTTGGTGACTACACGAAGTAAAGATTACGGTAATCCACCGTCGTCATTGAATAACCAGGCTATAGATCAACCCAATACTTCGAATTTGACTTCGTCTTACTCCATTCCACCACCCATTGCACCAGAGTTAACAATAAAACCACCTAAGAGAGTTGTTCATAAATCTACATTCAACCCTTGAGCTCGAGCAGTGCAAAATTATAACATAATAGAAGATTTGGCTCAGTCACCTTCTGCTATGTCAACACTTGAGGTGCTTCAAAATTGTCCCTCCCAAAAGCATGCTTTATTTTTAGTAATTGGTGGAATTGATCCAATGGATTCCAATCTCGTAGTTTTTAACCATGCGGGTTATACGCCACAATTACCAACATAGTTAGAATTCTTGATCCAAGTAAATTCTTGGAATCACCTCATTCACTGAACCATTGTTGACGAAGATGCATCTACTTGTATCATGTCAATAAATTGTTGGAAAACACTTGGCTCACCACCTTTGTCACGATCACCTACGATGTCAAAAGCTTTTGACAGTCACACTTATACACCTTGTGGAATTTTAAGTAACATACAGATAGAACTAGGGGGAAAACTGTAACTGTTGAAGTTGATGTCATTTACAGACCCCTTGACTACAATATTTTACTAGGAAGACCATGGGTTTACGCTATGTATGTTGTGGTTTCAACATACTTTCATATGATCGCTTTCCCTTATAAAGGTAAAATCATGGTAATTGATCAACTCGCCTTCTTTTCCTCTAGTTCACAGGCAGCTGGAAGCATTCCATTAGTTCATGGACCTCCACTATCTCTTCAGAACATTGGAGTAGGTATCTTCAAAGATTCTTCCCTAGTGAGCACCTTTTCACTACGTCACCATCACAAATGGTGGAAGTTGCAAAAGTTGAGACCTGTAACATGATATCTTCCACTTCATTTGACTCATGGAAGATTTCCAGTAATTCCAAAGTTGATATGCATAATGAAACAATGCCACTAAGCCCAATTGAGCTCGCATGGAAATCAATATTTTTGGCTTGTGCAACAAATCCAAATCCATCATCACCGTTTGTATGGGTTGATCTTTCGTTAGAATATGGTACTTCCTCTAATCCTTTTTCACATGTATTTTCTACTGATGAAGGAATCATCCAATCAATGATGACAGAAGAAGAACCATGGGAAGATTATCATCATCGATCCCATCTTCTAGATCACATAGAAGATATTCCAAATGAAATAAATTGCCCTTCAATCATTGATTTCCTTTCAAATTCTGTATTTATATACATAGTCGATTTTGAACGAAACTTATTGAGTATCGAGGAAACCATTTCTATCAGTATTTCAAACAATCTTGGAATTTTAGAAAACATCCATGTTGGAAAATCTTGTTCTCCATCGGAACTTGAAACTTATTGTGCTCTTTTTTGTGAATTCTGCCATATATTTGCTTGGTCATATGAGGAAATGCTAGGTATTGATTCTACTACAGTTGAACATGAGATTAAAATGTATCTTGATGTCAAGCCGGTACGACAGTGCCTCCGTCCTATTCATCCAAAGAAGGCTACTTCCATAAAAGAAGAAGTTGAAAAACTTTTGCATGCTAGTTTCATACACCCTGTTCCTCTTATAGATTGGGTTTCCAATATTGCTCTTGTCATGAAAAAACAAGGAAAAATACGAGTGTGTGTTGATTATAGGGATGTTAATCATGCTTGTCCAAAATATAACTATCCCACTCCATTTATCGACCTAATATTTGGTGAATGTGCCAGAAGTGAAATATTTTCATTTATGGATGGCTTTTCCAACTATAATCAAATCAATATCTACCGAAAAGACCAGTCTAAAACTGCCTTTATTTGTCCCTGGGGCACATTCGCATATAGGAGACTCCCTTTTGGTTTGGATAACGTTGGGGAAACTTTTCAGAGGGAAATGAACTATGCCTTCCATGACATCAAACACATTGTTCAATCCTATCTAGATGACTTACCTGCTCATTCACGGAAATGGTTTGATCACCCGCAACATTTGAGAGCCATCCTTTTATAGTGACAACACTAGAAAATTCAACTCAATCCACATAAATGTATGTTTTGTGTTGGTTCTGGTCGTTTTCTTGGTTTCGTAGTTTCCAAAGAAGGAATTCGACTCAACCCCTTGAAGGTTAAAGCAATTCTTGATCTACCTCCAGCTTTCAATTTACTTTAGTTACAGAGACTCCAAGGGAAGGCTTTCTGAGGAGATTGACTCCCAACTATGCCGAAATGGCCAAAGGATTCACTTGTCTTTTGAAAAAGGGAATTCCCTTCCATTAGGACTAGGTTGTGCAAGCTTCCTTTGATGCTCTCAAAGATACCATGATCCGAGCATCATTAATGTATTCCCCTAATTATCAGAATGACTATTTCCTGTATCTCATCGCTGTAGATACAACAATTGCTATGGTTTTAGTCCAAGAAGAAGATGGGATTGAACATCCAATCTATTATTTGAGTCATAATCTTAATGATACGAAAGTTAAATATTATTACATGGAGAAGCTAGCTTTAGCTCCTATACAAGTTGTATAGAGATTTCGCCATGATATTATGCTCCTAAAGACCACTTTCATTTTGGATTGAAACCCTATGACATACATCTTATCACGTCAATTGCGATGGGGCAAATATTCAAAATGGATCATCATTTTGCAGGCATTTGATTTGGAATTCATCAAATCCAGGTCAAAGAAATCTCTATTTTTTTTCGAGCTTCTTTGCAACCTTCCCACTACTACCATCGACTCAACAACAAAACCATCAATTCCAGATAAGTCTCTGTTTCTGATCTCATAATGTGACCCTATGGAGATATACTGATCTATCTCTAAATCCAAACTTTCTAGTCTGATACCTCTCGCTTGCAACAATGACATATTCGATATCAAGCCAAATATTATCTATCATTGGTGACACCCTTTACCGCTATGGTATCGATATAATTTTTCATAGGTGCCTCACACATGAGGAAGCTGAGAAAGTTCTAAATGATTGCCATTCTAGTGCTTGTGGTGGACATTTATCTGGTTATGTTGCCACACATAAAATTCTCTGTGTTGGTTAATTCTGGCCTACCATATTTAACTATTGCATTACTACTATCAGAAGTTGTCATGCATGCTAGATTTTTGACCGTAAAACTCGATTACAACCTGCACCACTGCATCCTATCATCGTTGTTGGACCATTTGCAAAATGGGGCATTGATTTCATGACATGTAACCCTCACTTGGTTGGGGGGCATAGGTATATTATTTTCACATTGAATATTTTACGAAATGGGCCGAGGTGATGCCTACATTAAACAACAATGGTGAGACAGCTGCACTTTTTTTCTTCAACCATGTGGTTGCACAATTCGGTATACCACAAGTTATAGTTATAGATCATGGTTCGCATTTTCACAATCACATGATGGTTGAATTAACTACTAAGTTAGGACTCTCACATGATAGTTCTACTCCTTATTATCCATAAGCTAATGGACAAGTTGAAGCCATCAACAAAGTCCTTAAATGAATGCTTCAACGAATTATAGGAGTTCGAAAATGAAACTAGCATTTTATCCTATACTCATCTTTGTGGGCTTACCGAACCTCGGTAAGAAACACAACTCGATTCACACCTTTCCAATTGGTGTATGGTCTTGAGGCAATCTTGCCAATATAATGTGAGATTTCATCACTAAAACTCACAATTGACTTGTTACCTGACACTTCTAATGAGGAAGCACGTTTATTAGAACTCATCCATCTAAATGAAAGATGTCGTGAAGTTGGCATTGGCCAATGAAGCACATAAGAAACAAATTAAGGTGCAATATGACCACAATGTCAAGCCTCGCATATTCTTAGAAGGAGACCTGGTCTTGCTTTATGACCAGGAAGCCGATAAATTAGGAACATGAAAATTTGAACCACCATGGATGGGCCCCTACATTGTCAAGCTTTTTTTTGCAAAAGGCACTTATGAGTTGGTTGTTTATGATGGAATTCCATTGTTGCATCCCTGAAATGGATTGTATCTTAAACGTTATTATGCTTGATTGTGCGTAGTAAAAACATTGTATATATGCTCTAATTGCATGTGCGTGTCACAATGTGACTTTTAGAGTTTTTATGTGGTTAGTAATCTACTTTGCATTTGTTGCAGATGTCAGAATATTTGGAACCATTTATTGGTTATGCCGATGGTGCTAGTCGTAGTACACATAACCTATCCTCTACAACATGGGCCATATTCGCTCTAAGTGGCGAGTTAGTGAGTTTTCAAGGGATTTGTATCGGTCATTCTATGAAAAATATCGCTAAATATAGCACATTCATCGAACTCCTCTCTGATGCCATATCACTTGGCATTCGCCGATCATTATTAGGCTAGACTCACAACTTGTCATACTACAACTTACGAATTTTTATACCATTCGAAATCCAACTATTCATCGTATATTCCTTAGAGTTTGTCTCTTGGAAAGACATTTTGATTACATTGAATATCAACACATTTCCAGAAACTTTAACACATTGACTAATTATTTAGTGAATTATGTGTTAAACAGACACTTACGACATATGTAAAGAATAAATTTTCAATTCACATCAATAGTTGAATAGGATTACACATAACCATACAAAAAAACTGAAAGTAAAATAGATAGATGTTAAAAGTTTTTACAAAAATTTGTGTCCAAGACGTGTTGGTCATCTGACCTCAAAACCTCAAAATGCATACATTAAATCATCCTAAGTATATCTAATGATGCTCATGATAATAGGTCATTGCCTAAGCTATCATGCGCAATAGCCTCATCCAACAGCTAGGTACACCAATAGTATGATGTTGTAGTTTCATCATTAAATCCTCGATTTGAACATCCATTATACCGAGAGTTAACCCCTTTATATGATGTTGCAACTCCACCAATGTCTTGATCAGATCTAAATCCCAGAGAACTGCTCTTCTGACATTTCTCCCCACTAGTTCACCCACCTCCTATTGATGACCCATTGGTTGAACAATGCCAACATATGTATACATGAGAACGTTTTTAGTTTAGTCTTGGAAACATCAAAAAACAAAAAAACATGTAAAAGCTCAAAAAATCAAAAATACATGGTCAAAACAATTTACCTATAACACCCCATTGAGCACCCACTGGTAATCTCAAATCTAGATCTCTATGGAAATCCATCCTTACATATGGATGCTCCTCTATGACAATATGTTGTCAACGGAGCCAACTGAAGAATGCGGTAGAAAATGAGATTGATGACTGAGCAACACATCTAGCCATCAACTCTACCCATCTTTGCATCTGTCTCTAGGACCAGCTAAACTCAGTGTCATATGTTGAGGTTGCACCAATGGAATTCTCTCCAAAGTAAAAGTGATCAAGATTGATCCATAGCTGAAACTTTTTGTCTTACCACTTTTTACTTTAATCGGCTTCTCTTTCATCAAAGAGAATGCTACCTCACACTAGTTGAACATAGTTGGCTTGAGACACTTGAGCGCATACTGCATGTATGATCTATTCGTGACATGAAGTGTCACGCTACCCGCCAACTTTGCGATAGTAAAGAGGATTGTTCACAAGGGCATATCACGAACATCCCTAATGTTTATCTTTCCATATTTTCTAGGCTGTGTACCTAGCTGGCAGAATTGTCGAATGTAGTCCCTCACTGATTCATCCCCACAGGAAAAACCTGAAAGAGAAATGGGGGCACCACATCTCCACAATCCTGTGAGAAAGTAAATATCATCAATTAATATAGGGAGCACTTTGTCCCCTATGTGAAAAAACTATTCTGCTAGATCCCATGAATCAACCAAGAACTGCAATAGTTCTAACTGTTGCATCATCCCAGATAACCTGAAATATTTGAGTAACCCACAATCTCTGAGGGCCTCAATAGTACTAGGATCATTTAGGGCAACCATATCGTGTTCTTCATGTTCTCTTTCACGTCATGTGATAGCCACTCTAATCCGATCAAAGTCTGAAATCACACCATAAGCTTAGTTAGGATCCATTTCATGCAAAAAACTTAAGATACTTTGGGTAGAAATGATGAATCAAATTTCTAACTTACGCCCAATGCACCCCTGATCTGTAGCGTAGTTTTCGATGCACAAGGGTGCGTTGATCCTAGGGCGTAATATATTTACCCTAGGGAGTGAAGCTTTAGGGCTTCACAGATGCAGCTTGGGAAGGGGGTCCATCAGACCGGAAGAGCACTTCTGGAGGAATCTTCAACCTTGGTTCAATGGTAGTTTCCTGGTACAATAAGAAACAGAGGTTAGTTGCACTTAGCTTAGTATAGGCTGAAT
The DNA here is from genome assembly GCA_000404065.3 of Pinus taeda. Classification (NCBI taxonomy): domain Eukaryota; kingdom Viridiplantae; phylum Streptophyta; class Pinopsida; order Pinales; family Pinaceae; genus Pinus; species Pinus taeda. The sequence goes on from APFE031266062.1 coordinate 223,366, forward strand.
ACATGGATGCCATTCTGGCAGCATGCGAGGCCATTTGGATGCAGAAGATTCTAGTGGGATTGTTTGGTCAGAGGATGGATCCAACTATGATCTACTGCGATAAACAGAGTTGTATCAAACTCTCTGAGAACATAGTTATTCATGACAGGTCCAAGCACATTAATATCTGATATCACCATCTTCAAGATTGTGTAGTCAAGAAGATCATGTTGTTGCTGTATGTTTTAACCGGGGAATAGGATGCAGATATTTTGACTAAGGCATTGTCAAAATGCAAGTTCGAGTTCCACAGAGATGGGATTGGGATTACTGATAATCCCTTTCTTCTTGAGAGGGAGTGTTGAAAATAGCAACAAGAAATGCTAAAAATAGAAGTGCTAAAATTAGCACTGCTATAAATAGCATTTCGGGATACATTCCAATTTTAATTAGTCCCTAAACTAAAATTGTGAATTAAAATTGGAATTTGATCTTAGTAGTTGTTTGTAAAATAATTATTTAATTCATCTTAAGTTAATTAGTTGTAGAAAATCAAACATGAAGTCTATGTGTAGACATGCAACAGTTTCTCCATTGATTGAGGAAGTTATCCCTTGATTAAAGGAGATCAGGTTGAGTTGTACTTTGAGTTGTAATTAGTTAGCTTAGTTAACTGAGTTAACTCCAATTAGATTAGTTCAAATAGTTTGTTGAACTAATTGTGAGTTCAGTTAGTTAATGCATGCATGCATGTAACTGCTGCACTTCAGATAACTGAATATTCTCTCATAAATAACTCATGCATGTCAGTTCAAGTAGAGACCCAGTTGAGATTAGATGATGGGACAGTGTACTATCAATTGCAGGAATATTCCATGGAGGATATCTCTTGCATGTAGAAGGAATTCAATCCTTGGAGATTGCACAGTTACTTTTGGGTTTGATGAGTGTGTGATGAGGCCAATTCACATAGGTGGCAGCATTGGACCCTAAGGAAAACTGTGCAAGGAAATAGGAGGCTTGGAGGGCTAAGGGAAGGCATATCTTATGTCTATTCAATTTGTGAGTTGTATTGTTCGATTGTATTGAGAGCAGGATAGGTTGTGAGCTGATGCTTTGTGTAATTTGAACATATTTCCACTTTTATGATAATACAAAGATCAGGGTTTTTCGCTAAAGCTTTCCCTAGAGTATTCTTCTGTGTTCATGTGTGATTGATTTCTCATTCTTGGTTATATGTGTTCCATTTTATCTTTCTCAAATTCAATTAAGCTTCTACAAGTTTGTTGTAGAAGTATATATTGTATTTTTCTTTAGTATATTGCATAATTTTTTTATCTATAGTGGGAAATTCTACATGGTATTGGAACAAAGGTGATCAAAGAGAAGAACAGTATACAAAGGAGGGAGAAGTTCGAAGTTTGAAGTTCTTGATTATAGAAATCGAGTTCTTATCACATCTCAATTTCAGCAATGGCATTCAACGGTTTAAGACTTGAGTATGCCCTTGAAGGCAACTCGAATTGTATAGCCTAGAAGGATCACATGGAAGCAATATTAGAGGACAAGGGTCTAAAGGACTTCATTGATCGAGAAGTCCCCAAGCCAGTAGCAGCTAATGCTATAGAATTGGCAGAATGGAAGAAATGTGTGGCTAGAGCAAGGAGAATCCTCATGGAGGGAGTTCAAGACCACATTGTCTCGAGCCTCCATGGGAAGGAGACACCGTTTTCAATGTGAAAAACATTGAAATATCTATATCAAAACAACAACGATCAGAGGAAGCTGGCATTAAAAGACAAGCTTTGGAAAATAAAGTGTGGAAAGGGCGACACAATCTCTACTATCTGAACAAGCTCACCACTTGCAGGGATGAGCTTGGAAGTGTAGGGATCATGAAAGCCAATGATGACATGGTAATTCTTGCTCTCCTCAGTCTTCCTAAGAGTTGGAATAGCTACCAAGAATCGGTAAATGGAAGAGAGAAACTACCAAATTAGGAATGACTTTGGTCGGATCTGATGCAGGAGGAGATAAGAAGAAGCACCAGAGATGGATCTTCATCAAAACAAAATGATGAAGAAAATCTAGCCTTAGCGAGTAAGGCGAGGAAAGGGAAAGGGAAGGTGTCCCATTCCAAATTCAATTCTTCCCATGGTGGGAAGAAGTTTGACAAATCGAAAGTGTGATGCTTTCATTGTTATGAAGTGGGCCATTATGCTATGAATTGTCCATAGACGAAATCCAAGAAGGGATCCTCAAAGGGATCAGAGGGTGATGCACTGGCCTCATAGTTTGAGTTGGATTTCTCTCTCATCATATGCATGGTTTCATCCATGGTGGGATGTGTTTGGTACTTGGACAGTGGAGCCTCTTTCCACATGTTTGGCAACAAGAATATTTTCAGTACCTTGGAGGAGAAGGATCTCCAGATGTGGATCGAGATGGGCGATGATGGAAAGTACCATGTTTCAGGTGAAGGTATGGTTGTGTTTCAGAGAGAGCATGGAGCTCCTCTCACCCTGACTGATGTAAAGTATGTATCGGGTTTGAAGAAGAATCTTGTGTCTATCGCTATGCTAGAAGATAAACGCTATGATGTAGTCTTTAGTAAAGGAGAGGTATTCGTGAGGCATATCAGTACTGGACAGACCAAGAGGATTGGGATTCGAGTAAAGAATATCTATAAGCTAGAGGTAGAAGACTGTGTTGCATTGAGTTCCAAAGCAGAGGTGGTGCAAAGCCAAGATGTTGGCGAGCTATGGCATAAAAGATTGGGCGACTTGCACCATGGGATCTTGAAGATCATGCAGCATATTTCTACCAGACTTCCCAAGGGAAAACTAGAGCAAACAGATACACGTAAAGGTTGTACCTTGGGTAAGTATGTCAAATGTTCCTTTCAGGATCGAGATAGTAGAGGTGGAGCAATCCTGGAGCGAGTTCACACAGATGTTTGTTGACCATTCTCTACAGCCTCCACCGCTAAACAAAGGTACTATGTTATTTTTATTGATGATTTTTCTCATAGATGTTGGATCTACTTTATGCAAAAGAAGGATAAAACCTTCTTGAGGTTTTGTGAGTTTAAAGCCTTGGCAGAGAAAGAATATGGAAAGAAAATACAAGCCTTGCATAGCAACAATGGTGGAGAGTATGTATCCCAACAGTTTAAGGGCTTATGCACTATAGAAGGAATTAAATGGGAGTTGATGGCACCCCATAACCCACAGTAGAATGGGGTGGCTGAAAGTAAGAATAGATCGATTATGGGAGCAACTCGAGGAATGTTGCATGACCAAATCCTACCACTTCATTTGTGGGCTGAGGCATGCAATACAACAATATACTTGCAGAACAGAAGCCTGCACTGTATACTGGGAATGAAGACACCTATGGAGGCCTTTTCTGGGAAGTGACCAGATGTGAGTCACTTCAAGATCTTTGGATCATCGGTTTATTGCCATGTGACCAAAGATGCCCAGAAGAAGCTAGATCCAACAGCTGAGTTGGGGATACTTGTGGGGTACACTGATACACCCCACAACTATCGGGTGTACATGCCTACCAGTCATAGGATAGTTGTACATAGAGATTTGAAGTTTGATGAGCAGAGAGCCATGCGAGTATCACTTGAGAGGGAGCTCAAGTTTCATGCAGAGGAGGAACTTTCAGTTACTAAGGAGGCAGAACCTCAGATTGATGCGGAGAAGCCGCATGCAGAGGATCCAAGAGTGGAGACATCCACTCATGCTAAGTCTTCCAAAGATGGGCAAAAACGCTCAAGGAAAGCTGACAGGTTGATGATAGATGCATGAGAGAATGTGGGACAACCAGCTTCTCAGCGCAAATAGAGGAGGTCACCCGAGCGGTACACTAGTTACATGGCCCTAGTTGGGGAGTGTGTAGAGTCTGAACCTTCTTCATTCGAGGAGGTAGTGCAGCAACCAGTTTGGGTTGATGCAATGGTAGAGGAGTATGACTCTATCATTCAGAACAGTGTGTGGGATGTTGTCCCAAGACCTCAGGATAGGTTAGTAGTGAGTTCCAAATGGCTTTACAAGGTAAAGCAGGCAACTGATGGTAGTGTTGAGAAACATAAGGCAAGGTTTGTTGCCCGTGGTTTCTCATAGGTCAAGGGGATCAACTACGATGAGACCTTTGCTCCTATAGCAAGGTACTGATCTATCAGATCGATGTTGGCACTATCAGCTTAGATGGGGTCCATAAAATGGATGTGAAGACGATGTTCCTCAATGGGAAGATTGAGGAAGAGGTGTACATTGAGCAGCCAGAAGGTTTTGAGACCTTTGATGATGAGTCGCATGTGTGGCGACTCAAGAGGGATTTGTATGGGATGAAGCAAGCACCTCATGCTTGGTACACCAGGATCGATAGCTATTTTAGCAGGTTGGGCTTAACCAATAGTGAAGAAGATGCGAACCTTTACCACATCATGGTAGAAGGTATGCCATTGATCATTGTTCTTTATGTCGATGATCTGATTTTGATAGGGGATGATCAGTTGATCAAGTCCTGCAAGGAGCACCTTGCAAGAGAGTTCGAGATGAAAGACATGGGTCTTATGCACTACTTTCTAGGCATGGAGGTGTTGCAGAAAGATGGGGAAGTATTTTTGTCTCAAGGCAAGTATGCCAATCAGATACTCAGGTGCTTCCACATGGAGAAGTGCAAGCCCATGCAGACTCCTCTAGCTAGGAACTGGAGGAAGGAGGATGCTACTTCAGGTGAGGCAATAACTTCTACTGTTTATCGATAGCTTGTGGGTTCACTTATGTATCTAATGAACACATAACCAAACTTATGCTTTGCAGTGAACCAGTTGAGCCAAGCTATGGTTCAGCCTACCAAGATGTTTTGGAAGGCAGCGAAGCATGTGCTGAGATACCTAAGAGGCACATCTCAGTATGGATTGTGGTACAGACGAACAGAGGGAGTGAAGCTTTAGGGCTTCATAGATGCAGATTAGGCAGGGAGTCCATCAGACTGGAAGAGCACTTCTAGAGGAATCTCCAACCTTGGTTTAGCAGAAGTTTCCTAGTACAATAGGAAACAGAGGTCAATTGCACTTAGCTCAGTAGGGGCTAAATAAATGGCTGCTAGTCAGGCAGCATGCGAGGCCATTTGGATGCGTAAGATTCTAGTGGGATTGTTTGGTCAGAGGATGGATCCAACTATGGTCTACTACGATAATTAGAGTTGTATCAAACTCTTTGAGAATCTAGTTTTGCATGACAGGTCCAAGCACATTGATATCTGGTATCACCATCTTCGAGACTGTGTGGTCAATGGAATCATGTTGTTGCTGTATGTTTCAATTGAGGAACAGGATGTAGATATTTTGACTAAGGCACTGTCAAAATGCAAGTTCGAGTTCCACAGAGATAAGATTGGGGTTACGAATAATCCCTTTCTTGTTAAGAGGGAGTGTTGAAAATAGCAACAAGAAATGCTAAAAATATAAGTGCTAAAATTAGCACTGCTAGAATTTTGGGATACATTCCAATTTTAGTTAGTCCCTAAATTAGAATTATGAATTAAAATTAGAATTTGATCTTAGCAGTTGTTTGTAAAATAATTAATTAATTCATCTTGAGTTAATTAGATGTAGAAAATCAAACATGAAGTCTATGTGAAGACATGCAACAATTTCTCCATTGGTTGAGGAAGTTATTCCTTTGATTAAAGGAGATCAGGATGAGTTGTACTTTGAGTTGTAATTAGTTAGCTCAGTTAATTAAGTTAAGTCCAGTTAGATTAGTTCAAATAGTTTGTTGAACTAATTGTGAGTTCAGTTAGTTAATGCATGCATGCATGTAACTGCTGCACTTTATATAACTGAATATTCTCTCATAAATAACTCATGCATGTCAGTTCAGACAGAGACCCAGTTGAGATCAGCTAATGGGACAGTGTACTATTAGTTGCATGAATATTCATGGAGGATATCTCTTGCATGTAGAAGGAATTCATTCCTTGGATATTGCGTAGTTACTTTTGCGTTTAACGAGTGTGTGATGAGGCCAATTCACATAGGTTGCAGCATTGGACCCCAAGGAAAACTACGTAAGGAAATAGGAGGCTTGGAGGGCTGAGAGAAGGCATATCTTGTGTCTATTCAATCTGTGAGTTGTATTGTTCGATTGTACTGAGAGTATGATATCTTATGAGTTGATGCTTTGTGTAATATGAACATATTTCCACTTGTATGATAATATAGAGATTAGGTTTTTTAGCTAAGGATTTCCCAAGAGTATTCTTCTATATTCATATGTGATTGATTTCTCATTTTCAGTTATATGTGTTCTATTTGATCTTGCTCAAATTCGATTAAGCCTCTGCAAGTTTGTTGTAGAAGTAGATCTTGTATTTTGCTTTAGTATATTGCATAATTGGTTGATCTACAGTGGGAAATTCTACAGTCTAAGAAATCCCTCAAGGACTGAAATATGTATATTCCTCATATGGAATATAAATATATTTCTCATGTATTAAAAAAAGGGAGGATATGAGATGAATGATATAATTACAAAGCCATGTGATGGTGTACTTAGGATTGACTAGTCATAATGGTTGAGAGGTTAGCCATGTACTTTAGTTAATATGTGTCAATTCATTTATTGTTTGAATTGTTATATTATAATTATTGTGTGTTTATTACAACTTGGTACCAACACACATAATTTTGGTAAGGCAACGTGTGGTCTAGTTCCAAGTTAGAGGGTTTGTCATTTCGCCCATGAGCTAATATTCACCCCTAAAATTTTCTATGGATATAGATTATCAATCCAATAAACACAACATGTTCAAGTATTAGCAAGCTATAACCTACCCTACCTGGGGTGTGCAATATTATAAGGGCATTTGGCATCTTAGATGTAGCCACAATTTGTGCCTAGCATTATTGTTGCCTTGTTATAGCTGTTATAGCTCCAAATCTCACTATTATGGTTTGTGATGCTGCACTCATGGCCTAGGGCAACCCCTCCTTCCAGACCTGATCCAAAATCTAAAAAACAGTGTTTTATTCCCTGTACGTGACATTTCCCTGAGTTAAACGCGTGTATACGCGGGTTCATATATACCCAACCCACGTATATGTATTAAAACGCTTAAAAAATACAAAACTCCTTATTTTCGGGCGGAGATCGCGGGTTTTACCTACTGATCACCTGTTAGTGCCCGTGGCCTCAACTGTTCCTAACCAATTCCTAACTAAAAAACTACTTTGGAATTGGTATAAAAAGACATCAAAGGGAAGGCCTAAGGAGGAGAAATCATTGAGAAAAGTTATTATACTGATTTTTTATCCCCCTGATCAGGTCTGAAGACCCTTGTGCCTTCTGCACTTCCCCCATCTTGTATAGGAAACCCTTGTTTCCTTTGTGTTTGGATGTTCATTTTTCCTATCACATCTTGGAGAGAGTAATGGAAGGTGACCTACTAGTGGCTTGAGGCGGGACGGATCCAGAAGGAGGCTGAGCTTGGAGTCTGCAGAAGCGGATTCAGGTGATATTGCTCATTTTCCATATTGTTTTATTTATCTAATAAAGAAACACGTCTTGTTCCCGAAACGCTTCTTTCTTTGTGTTAATGATATTTATATGTGAAGTTCATACTTGAATAGATGTTTATAAGTTTGTAACTAACTCATCTCTCATATAACATAAAGATCATTTTTTATGTAAAATTTTGTCCATATACTGTTGCAGTTCGTGGAATTGTGGTTTTTATAGGACAAAGGAGTGAAAGGGACGTGAAGAAGGGTTTGCACCCTTGAGTAAATACCCAAACGTAGGACCTCAGGTATGCCCCTCTCACCTTAAAAGTAGTTTTTCATAGCATAAACGGTTGTGTGTGTGTGTTTCTTAACTTAGATAACTTTCAGTCTGCTAAGGTTCAACCCAAGAACCTTAGGGGATTATATCCCGCAACAAAACTGGCGACTCCACTGGGGAACAACATTCTTGTTGTTCCTTGTTGGGCGTTTGCCAAGCCTATCAGGGCTCAGTAGCTTGCTGGCTTATTGATTCTGTTTGGTCTGTTTCTGATTTTTTAGTTTGACCAGTTTCTGGAATTTTCTTTTTTATTTTTCTTGAAAGTCTGCATACACGCTGATTTTCTTGGTTACAAAAGAGTATACACACTTGTTGCCTGAAGTAAACCCGCGTATACGCAGGTTTCCTCAGGAACAGTAGCGTATACACGCATTCTGCACTGAGTGCAGTCGCGTATACTTAGCAATTTTCAAGATTTATAAACTTTTTGTCTCTGGAATGTTTCTGGTGTTTTCTGTCAGTTTAAACAGTCACCTGTGTCAGTAGCAGTTATCTATTTTTTCCAGCAAGTGTCCTTACTCCAACTTCTCTCTAAATTATAAGAAGTCTTGGTCTTGTTTCGTGTTTGCGAGTGTCATCATATTTTTACTTTAAACACACAAGATTTCCTTACTGGAATCTTGGATGCCTTGAGTGATCAGAGCATAAAAGATTTTCATTAATCTTTGTGTTTAACTTCGTTCTTGGTGACATCTTGGTTTGCTTAACGAAATAGTTTCTACGACCTATTGCTTCTTTGTTTCATTAAAGTAGTCATTTTGATACTTTCTTGGAACCTTTCTTTTGATCTTTTGTTTTGGTCTTTGCTACCAAAGCTTTCCTGGCTGCCTTTCATTGTCGAAAGCACTTTTGAGCACATTTTTTTTTTGTTGAGTTTTCATTCCTTGTTGGGTACAAACTTGCAAAAAGTGTTTCTTGCTTGTTTCGATTGTGAAGTGACGGTTTTTGTTGAAAGCATTTTCGAAAGAACTCCCTTTTTGTTCTTGTTTTTATTTTTACTTTCAAGTGAGCTTGTTGAAAAGTTTTGGTTTTCGCTTTCTTGAACTTGCTTCTCGTTTTGCTTCCTTTTGTTGAATGAAAGTGTTTTTGTTATCTTGATTTTTGCTTTTAATATTTAGACGAATTGCACTATCTTGGATTCCATCTAAATATAGTAAGTGGCAAAAGGAAATTTGATGAACAAAAACAACTTTTATTTCCTTTTAGAGTTGTTTTCGATTCTTGCATCTTCACTATACTTTGCATTAGTTTGCATAGTTAAAGCATCAGCAATTCTTTTGGTTTTTGTGTGTGTGAATTGTGTTGCAAGAAAAGAAAAGAAAAAGTTTTTGCTTCCTAAGTGTTTCCTACAACCCATGTAGAGTACTCTTTTCATCGAAAGAAAAATGATTGCATTCATGTAGTTAATTTTTCTTTGATTTTTTGGTTGAGTCATACACACATCATCAAGTTTCACTTCGACCATCCTTTGACCTAAAAGAACAGCCCTTAAAAATCAAGCGCTAATTAAAATCAACTTGAACTGTTTTATTTTAAGGTACACAAACAAGTTTTAGGATTTTAGGGCCTTGGAATAGGCGAGTGGAGAGTTAACTCTCCAAGGCCGTTTAAACTGTCAAACATAGGAGTCTGAATAGAGAGTGCAAAATCCAATAGCGTTAGGAAGACCAGGAAAGCTCCGGATCTGGGAGTTAAGCGCGAGGGT
>APFE031266063.1:930-38624 GCA_000404065.3 Pinus taeda
ATTTACTTTAAACTGATAAGGACTGTTTTCTGCAGGTGTTAGCCCGGGATTGTGTGTCTTTGTGTATTTTCTTTATCTCTAATAGTATTTTCAGTTGTCATATTCATAATTGCTGCCTTTACTCTATTTTCCTAGCTGATTTCTAGTTTAGTTTCTCAAGTTGTATGCTAACATATTGATGGTCTCTTTATCATAAGCTATTCATCTTTAAGAGATCAGAATACTAATAAATTACAGCTTGCTTTGCGTACTTTTTAGACTTATTTCTAACTACTTCTTAATCGTGTTTCACATAATACCATATGTTGGAAGCAGAGAGTTAGGAAGAGTTAAACATTATAACTGGTCTTTAAAGTAGTTTTTCTTATCTTTTTATTGCAGCAGCATGAGTAGTGACTAGTGCTATTAGAAAGTGGTTCTTGCTATTTTGCTTTCAGTTTCATTTCAAGTTATTTCTTTCAAGCTTTTTCCTTTGCAAATTTAGAAGGTAGTTAGAAACCACCAATAATACACTCACTCATTTAGAAATAACCTTACACACACTATCACTCATCTGTTTATAAAATCTTCATTCCATCTTAGGAAGATAAATTGATCATAAACAACACCCTCAAACGACAAAAAGATTTAAGAGGTTGCCTAAGTACATATAGTACACCTTCAATTCATCAGCTTACGAGCCCCGGGTTGACAATTAATGAAATCAATTTAGAAACACTAAATTGACCAAAAAAGTGTTGTGATTGAATTATTAGCTGAGGCGATTAACCTCGGCATTCGCACATTGATTGTGAACTTGGACTCTCAACTTGTAGTCCACCAACTCAACAGGCGTTATTCCGTCAGAGATCATCGGATTTTAAGGTTGTATTTACGTATTAAGTTATTAGAAAGGGATTTTGATTTCATTACTTATCAGCATATTCCAAGATGACTTAATACGTTAACCGATGCATTAGCTAATTATGTGTTGGACAAGAATTTGCATAACATGTGATTCCACATAACAGAAGAAGCATAAAGTACAATAAACCATAAAACATATGTATATATATGTGTGTGTGTGTGTGTGTGTGTGTCCAAAATGTTTGCATCCCGTGCATCATCAAAAAATAATACATGTTTGTCTGAATACATCCGGAGACAACATGTCTCTCTCAAAAAATATGCATGAAAGGAAAAGCCTAGATATCTAGTCTCGGTGGTGCTCATGGTAGCATGTCACCGGTCGCACTAGACGCCTCAGGAGCTGGTGGATGCGCGTTGGCACCCCTACTATGTGCCTCTGGTATGCTAGCGGGACATCCGGTAGCCGAGCATAATCTAGAATCCCTCGAGTGATAGCCTCGAGGTTCTGGATAAGCTCCCCTCTGTCACCACCCTCCTCCTGAGGATCTGCTCCTGCTGCTACTACTACTGGATGTCTCCTCGCAACGGGAGACAAGCCATCTGGGTGCTCTAGGCTAACATCTGCATATGCATATAAAGGTCATTAGGACAAGCATGTACTAACAAAAAAAAATCAAAAAAATACAAAATCAAAAAAAAATGAGGACGTACCAATCTCCTTGTCCCAGTCCTCTCCATCCGGCAAGGGAAGGTCGGGGTCTTCGGTGAATTTTGTCCCCACATATGGCTAGTCTTCCACCATTATCAGTTGGTGGCGAAGCCACCTGAAGAACTCCAGTCTAAAGGACATCCACTGGCCGCCACCACCCCTCGGCATTAGTGCCGCCCATCGAGCCATCCTCGGCTCTCGAGGTGCTGGGTCTGCTACAAAGGCCCCTTGGCCCTGGAAGCTTGGCACATGTTCCAAGAAGAGCGTCACCAAGATGGAACCTTACCCGAACTGTTGCAGCTTGCCCCGCTTGGCCTTTCTCAGCTGCCCCTTCATATTGGTCATCACAGCTGACATCCAATTGAAGATCGTCAGGCTAAGGCACTCCATTGCTAATAATAGGTAGTTCTTCGTAGCTTCGTGGGGCGCTTGTGCCCCCGCAGCTCCTGTAAAGGTGAATAACAATGCTCTCAGTCTCAGGTCCTGAACGGTGGGGATATCAACCTTTGAACTCCCCTGCCCATATTTTGCCTCCGGGAAAACTCGAGCCTTCACCTCATCCATCTTCTCTCCAGATGGCCTGATCCCAGTCAATCGAGGCACCAGCCCTCGTCGCGACAATCCAGTCAAGAAGTAGACATCAGACACTTCTAACTCCATCACCTGATCTCGTATCTGGAACACCTGTTCCTCTACGTCCCACAAGTCGATCAAGTACTGCAGGAGCTCTGGCTGAGCTCGTAAATAGGATAGCATGAAGTATTTTTTGAGCCCACACGCTCTAAGAGCTTCCATGCAATCCTCATCAGCTAGGGCCAATGTGTCCACTTGGTCATGTTCCCGTTCCTTCCATACAATCACCATTTTTGTGGGTTTCCCTGCAAATACAAGCGAAAATAGTGAATTAGAATCTCATGTAACTTGAAATTGCAGGAAAATAGGGTTTGAATTTGTTAAAATTTGCCAAAAAATGCACGTGGTCATTGGGTGCGCGCCCTATGGGAAACTTGCCCCATTGGCGCGGGTCCATGCCCGAAACCCGCGCCAATGGGCACAACCCCTAAATTTAAAATCCTCCCCATAGGAAATGAAAATTCAACAAAAAACAAATTCTAAATGGATGAAAATGGAGCTAAGGACAAGACCTCTTACCTGGCACTGACGGCGCTCGAAATGGTCCACTGGATTGGTCGCAATCGCCAACTGAAGGTCGCACTCCAAAAAGCCCTAATGTCGCTCTCCAAAGGTAAAAAGTGAAAAGTAATTTTTATTTTACCATTTTCACCATTTTATAGCTTTTTGACCCTAAATAAGCTTTAAAAAGTCATTTTATGAATATTTTCATGAATATTTGTGTCGAAAATGGGTTTTACACCGATTTTTGTGCAGCGACAGGTGTTTATGCAGCTTTCATGGTGAAACGAGTTGTATTTTATACTTTTTCGGACTCGGTAAATACACGAAAAAGTTACTTTGGAGTCATCTTTTGCTCTTTTCTAACTCTCTAAACGTGAAAAGAATGCCGAGTTGGTCCTCTTGACTCGTTATACGGACATGAGAGGCGGTCGTATTTAAACCCTTTTCTGACCGTTTAAAAACAAAAAGATCATCGGAACCTTGTCGTTTCCGGTTCGTTAACGGTCACGAAGCGAGGTGGTTTTGATCGCTTTTTTACTTTTTCAGGTCAAAGTCACTACTTATGAAACGTACTCCTCGGTCGTAATGATCGGGTGGTTCTTTCGAGCATGGTTTTATACTTTTTCGGGCTCGAGAGACACAACTTTAGGAAAAAGGACACCCCTGGAGTTTCCTTTTTGCTGTCTTTTCAAACTCTCTAAATATGAAAAGACGCTGAGTTCTTCCTATGTCAGACTCGTTAAAAACTTAATGACATCGGATTCCGTCGAAATGATGCCTCTCAGGCATATGCTATCCCCATCAAGATTTTCATCCAAAAATAACCGGGGTACTCGCCAGAAATGGTGGGGGAATAAAGGAACCATAATCATCATCATGTCGGTAGTATGTCTCTGTTGAACATGGCACTCATCTACATTCGTGTCTGGGTGGGGATATCTCATCTTGCTTCACACTTGCCTCCGTGGGTTTGGGTTACCCTGTTTGACCATTCATCTGCTCATCACCTTGTCACCATGACTCCTAATCATTTGATGTCAAATACTGCCAAGTCCACCGTCGTGTTGTCGATATGTTCAAGAGAAGTTGACCTCTGTAGAATACTCAACCTCCCTCTGATACTTCACAGAAAACATTTTATCCTTCTCTTTCTCGTGTCGATGATGTGGGAAACATTATGGCCCACCTTCGATCAAGGTCACTTCCTGTCGACTTCAGCTCATTATCCAGGAAGTTGACTTAGAGACTCCCTTCAGGTACCTTGGAAGCCTGCATGCCTCAATTGGTAGGTGTTCTTCGTGTTCGACGCGAGGTTTTCATCATTGGCCTCCGATCGAATGATTCTATGGGTGTTCGACACCGGCTCACTAATTCGCACGCCGTGGATTGTACCTATAGTACCTTGAGGACCATTTTCATTATTGGTGGTACCTCTCGCGTCTATTAATAGTTTTCATCATTGGCTGGTAATCAGACGATGTTCTCGCATGTTCGACTTCGACTCCTATATTCGCTTGCTTGAACTTGTACTTTGTTCGGGTCGAGTTGGAGCACAAGACTCTGGATTTTGTATGTTGAGATCCTAGATTATGATCACTACATGACTCGTTCACTGGATGGCTGCGACCATGCCTGAGTCTAGTCGTTGATCCTCATCGGATGACTGCGTCCATACCTGGGATCTAGATTTTTATGTACTCTGCTATGGATAGTTTTTCCCATACCATGTATGTCATTTATTTGAGCTATCAGTTGTACTTCATGCAGGTTCTCCGGCGACCGTGTTCTCAGTCGACCATGTTCTTGTAAAGCACTTCACCCCTCTCCCTCTCGGGCTTCATGCTTTAGGGGGCATCTGTTACATAGTATTTTGTCACCATCCCTGTTACCCCTTCTCCTGTACATTGGAGGACCTATTCCGGAACTTGTGAGAAGTGACATAACTTGAAAAAACCTGCATTGTATCCCTTAAAGTATGTACTCCATATGCCCTGAAGACACCTTCTACAAAATACCAAAAAATATAGCCCTTTCTCCATTGGCACTGTTCCACAGTGTATCACTCATGCCAATGTTGGAAATCCTCCAAAGAGGACATGCTAGCTGGCGCTCTGTCTCAGAGTCGCACTAGCACCAACCCAGTTGGGTAAAAATTTTAACAAACAAACTTCCGAAGGTTCCTTCTAACCTATCCATGAACTGATTTCAGTTTGAGTTGGTTCAGTTGGGCTTCGAATCTCCCAAGGAGGGAAGTAGTTCTCCACCTCTCATGGAAGCTTCCTAATGATAAGGACAATCCCATGAATCAAGTGGATGGTATTATCTACTCCTCCTACCTCTATATAATCTTGTTCTTTCCCCTTTGACAAGCTAGTTAGTAATTCTACTTTTCAAGCTCCCAAATCTAATTCCCAAAGTCTGAGAATTTCTAAGCGCATCTTGAAAGAGGCCTTGTTCATCCCTATGAGGCTAAGTCTTTAAGGAGGAGGTCCATGTCCAAGTAATCAAGGAGAGAGAGGCTTGTTCCCATCCCCTACAAGCTTTGCAAGGCATGTGCTGCTGATCACCCAGCCAAAGGAGGATTTGACGTCAGAACTTGGTTATACTCTCTTTTGTTTATTAATAATAATAGACTACTATCATTATGGTTCCACTCATGTGTCTTTATTATGATGTTTGAGTTGTATCCTTTCTGGCTAATACATAGTTGCATTTCTTGGGTTTTATGCTTGTATCTGTCTTGTTCTTTGCATGTGCATGTGTCTATTCATGAGGATCGTGAGGATTGTGACCAGCTGAAGTGAAAGAACGGAAGCGACGACTCTTCTATGAATACTAGCGTTGAATTCGAGGTAGGCTCTCATCGTTGGCCTTTACTTTGTAATTAGGAACCTGTGTGTTAGCGTCGTTTGATTGTTGCTAGACCCCATTTAGGCTAGTGGGATCGCCTCTGTCCGCAGAGGGGATTTACCTGTACAACAGGTCCCATACTGAAAATTTTACATCATTCCATTAGGTCATGTCTAACTAATCCACTGATGGTGGTCTTCTCTTCAAAAATCTAAATTTTTCCCTCATAGAGTATACTTGTTGACCGTTCTTCAGGTTGTCTTCAATTATGGTTTCATGGTTAATTTGCAATCATGTTTTCATTAGGTCTTAGGGTTTCATTTCCAAGATCAAGAGCCTGATTTTAACATGTAAATAAAGGATAGAAAGGGTATGAAGATGATGCATAAGTCAAGCATGATGGCTTGTAGGTCATAGCCACTAAATATTTATCTTTTAACCTAATGTAATTTTCACCTCAAAAACATGTTTTTGAGGTGAAAACAGAGTATTTTGAGTTTATTTGTATTTCATATGTAATTTTAAGTCACTATATGTAATAATTGATCCTAGCTGCACCAGAGCATCTCTCCTTGCTGCAAGACAAGGAAACACTGCAAAAATCAGTTTAAGTTGAGCATTTATCCACCTGCAAAGACACAAAGAAGAAAAAGGCATTAAAACATAGTTTTCAAGGAGGATGAGAAACATTAGAAAGTGGGTTTTTCAAATGAAAAATAAAAATATACTCTTATTTAAGCTCCCACATTTCATTTCCAATTTCATTATTCTCATTGGCAAGCAAGGAGTCAAAAAAGTGAGAAGAAGAGGAAAGCTTGAGTAAGTTTTGGGATAAGGAAGGTTGACTCTGCACTTCTGGAGGGTGGCGCTGTGCTTCTGGAGGGTGGCATTGCACTTTTGGAGAAGTGGAGCAGTGGCACTGCGCTTTGGCAGAGCAGCCCTGTGCTTCTAAGCTGGACAGGTTGGCGCTGCATGTTGAAGGCTTGGTGTTGCATGATGAGACCGACACTGCGCGACGAGCAAAAATTTGCAGTGTAAATTTACACTGGCGTTGCACTTCCAGGCTGGCGCAGTGCATCTAGGCATCGGCGCTGTGCATTGAGAAAGAAGGCTATAAAAGCCTCAAAACTTCCAACAAACCTCAAATTTCTCTCTCTTTCCATCATTGCAAGTAAGTTGACATCCCTCACTACAGTTTTTGTTTGCAAAGCAAACATCCTAAGAATGATTTTCCTTGTTAAATATGAAACCCTAAATTTCCCTAGTGATGCCTAAAACCCTAAACTATCATTGTTCCTCCTATGACTTACTATAGCTCTAAACCCTATCCCTATTTCCCTATCCCTTATCCCTTTGTCCCTTTATTCCTATTCCATATTTCCTCATCCCTTTTATCCCTCTTCCCTAAGGGAAATTTCTCAAAACAAGCCCTCCCTCTCATTTCCTACTCCTTCATTCATTTCATAGCTACAAGCTCATCTCCCATCCCCTCATTCCTATAACCACTTCCACTCATTCCCTTCATACAACGTCAACCTTGCAAACATGGACCAAGAGGACCGAGACTATGAGGAGGAGGCAAACACATGCAGTGACACCTCAGCAGACAGAGCTAGGCAACAGAGAAAAACACACAAGGGAGGCAGGATTATTAGAGAAGAGCCAACAAACCTTAGGGAATTTGAGGCCTCTCAGTTGGCTATCACATGTTTCAGATACCTTGGCTGCTATGAGTTTTGTAAGAAAGTAGAGAGAGTTCAGCATCACCCTGAGCTCACTAGAATTTTTGTAGCTCATCTTCGAGACAACAAGGTGACTCTTGCTTGGGTAACATTCACACTTTCACCTTATATCATCTTAGATGACACAAGGATTTTGAATGTAGGGGAAAGGTGGTATACGGCCCAAGACCTAGATGAACACTACTATGAGCCTTATATCAAACTCCAGTACAGAAAGGAGGTGAAGATACTTTTTCCTTTTAGATTTCTCGAAGACAAGTATGTTCCCATGATGAAAATCATCATGAAGTATTTCACTTGTGAGGGCAGATTCTCTAGGCTGTACACCTATCACATTAGGCTCCTCATGCATTTTACCAGGGTGAGGATGTTAAACTTCCCTTACTTCTTGTTCAGGAATATTGAGAAGATGGCTCATTTGTCCAGAAGAAGTCATACCCTCAAAATATGAGCAACCTCTATCACTATTTCCTGATCAAGATCATTGTGCTTCATCATCCCAGTCTCCTCAAAATCTCTTAGGAGACCTTTATTTCTCATGATATCTTCAAGGGTCCTCAAATTCCTCCACCAGTGTCTCAAGAAGCAGGAGGGCCTTCTAGCAGTGTTTAGGTGAATGAGGAAGCCAAGGAGACTAGAACTGCTGAGGTGCCCATTTACATGACATATCAAAGGGGCACAAGGAGATTATTTGCAACCAATAGGCAACTGTTTTCTCCACGGGATGTGGAAGGGACCTTGCCTTATTCATCAGCCCATAGGCAAATTCCAGCTCCAAAGGATGTGGAAGGGGCTTTGCCTTCTTCTTCAGCACAACAGGTACAGGTGCAGAAGCTGAACAAAGGGAAGGAAAAGATGCCAGAGTAGAGTCTTGATGATGAGGAGGAAAGGGACTTTACCTTGACTGAGCATGATGAGCCAGAGCATTGTTATACTCATCATGAAGTGGAAATCATTGAATTAGAGGCTCAGGATGAAGAAACCACCAAAGACATCATCATACAAGAAAGGGAAGCTCAAGTACAAGATTTGGTGGAAAATTTGGAGAGGGAAAAATATGTCATCACATATTTGGAGCAAGAAAATGAGCAATTGAATGACAAACAAGTCCTCATGGAGCTAGAAACTCTCAAGATGAAACGACAAAGTGGCAAAGAGGCACAAGTCCCTTTGACTGCTATTGATATGGAGATTGAATATGATAGATAAACTTGGCTTGAGAGAGTCAACTTGCACCTTGAGAAGCTACTACATAAGGCCAATAGAGATAATCAGATGATTAGACACATGGCCTATCATTATAGGACCCGAAACAAGCTTTGCAATATGAGGGTCAAGAAAATGAAAGCTAGGCTTAGGCGGACTTTGAAAGGAAAAAGGGAGGAGGATAGGCTTAGGATGTTTGATAAAGCTTCCTTAGCTCATCAGGACACTTGATGATGGTGCTTCTCACCAATTTTGGGCAACTTTGGAGGAAATTTTGTCATTCCAAAATTTTGAAATTTTATACATAGGAAAACTGCCTAGACATAGTTTTGGATTCAAAGTGATGAGAAAATGGACCCTATCAAGTTTCAAAGTTTTTGGGGTAGAACTGGTCCACTAAAAGGTCAAAAAACACCCTAAAAATGACCTTTCTGCCACTTTTTGGACACACAGAAGCAGTCTTGGGAGAATCATGTTTTGAGGGGTCAAATGAGATTCAACTGTAGCAATTCCAGGTGTTTTCGAAATTATACTTGAATACCTTTCCTATGAGCTATCATGGGATCAATGTGGATGCCAAGATGGCTTCCAAAAGGGACCTGAAAGTGGCACTGCGCGTAGGGCAGTTTTTGCTCAGGGTTGCAATTTTTCTAGTTTTTGACTATGATCATGGATTCTCTCTCATGGATGATCATTCACCATTGTAAATGATGACTTGGAATGTAATTATGATATATAAATAGTAATATAGGGTAGATTCATTGCCTTAGAAGTTAGTTTGAGATCAAATGAATCAGTTGTTCACTTTTAGAGGCAAGTTGTTGATGATGCCTATATTCTTGTTTCTTGTTCAATATTAGTTAGATTAGCTCCTCATCTTAGGGATTCTACACTTAAGGATGGGAGGAGGTTGAATTCATTTCTATATATTCTTCTTCTTTCTCATTGTAAATGGTTGGACTCAGCTGGATTCTCAGACTTTGATTATACACCTTTTGTAAGCAGTTTGGCAGGAGATTAATAGGAATTGCAACTATTTTTATGGGATCCATGTGGTATGATTTTTAGTATAGTTTCTTCTTATGTGATAATATTTTAATGTGTTTTATTCATTCCATTCATCATTTCATTGCTTCTAGTTGAATCTTTTCAAGTTGATAGGTAGAATTCATTATATCAATGCTCTGCCTTGGGAAACCATTCATCATTTCATGTTTTTTGCAGTCTAGGAAGGATCCATGGTTTTCAAATGTCCTTGTTAGCTTCTCATCGGTCTAAAACATCTCACCCCATCAAGCCCTTGAGTGCTAAAGCCTATGCCTACCTTGCCCCATTGAACACCTTGCAATTCTGACCTAGTTTCCTAGACCTAAACTATCCAGCTCCTCCTGATCCGGAAAATCGCCTTCAAAAACCAATAAAAATTTCATGCTACTATACCTAGCCTAAAATCCTTTACCTGATCTAGTCATCTTGGCTGAGAACCTTATGGAGAGAGCCCTCTCCCAACCTAGTAGGGCTAGCTACTTGGCTAAGCATGGTTTGTGGTTACCTTAGCTTTCCTTCCTTCAGCCTGAGGTTCAATCCAGGTGATAACAGGCAGTATGACCCATTTGGCACTGTGTTGGCTTACTGGGGCTAGACCGAGGTTTGTAAGAATTATTTAGCCAAACAAATCTCGCAGCTACCAGCCCTTTCGGCAACAGTTCATGAAGCGTGGACTGAGGTCTAACCCAAGGTAGCAGGGGAGGGTGGTGGAACTAGGTTTCCGCACCCTGGGGATGTCTTGGATGTGGTTTGGGGCTCACATGTTGTTCTATAGCCTCGCGCTGCACCAGATCCGTGAAGATCAGAATACCCTTATCGCTCTTATTACAGATTGAATCATTTATCACTAGTTTGATCTAGTTAAAGCAGTCTTTAAGCAAACATTATCACTTTTGGTTACTTCGCACATCAATATTAACCCAATTCACACGTATTCAACCGTAGCAAATACATAAATCATAACAGTTCATTTATCATAAAAGATTTAAGTGTTCTCTTTGCAGACAAAGGCAACCCCTTTAGCCCTAGAGTGGGTCTAGTCACAAACAAGGACAGATCAACAATAGCTTTCCTTAAATAGTCATAGCTCGAGGCCTACCTCAACCGGTGGTCGATGGAGTTCCGTTGCGCTGCTCCAGTTTTCACTTCCTCCTCCTCAATGAGTGATCAACCTGAAACAATGCAAAGGAAATACAACAAAGCATGTAATCAGAAAAAAACAATGATCTATTTACTCACAAAGTCAAGAAGTCATGAGCTATCAAGTAAATTACATACAAGACATAGGAAAAAATCATTTATTGTATTAGTAATGAAATAAGAGCAAGATTACAACCAAAGTCTTAACGTCACAAGCCTTCTCAGAGGAATCCAGCCAGCATGTTCCTCAAGCATTCACTCTTTGAAGATGGATCTCCCAACATACAAAGTCTCTCTCTCACTCACAAGTTTTACATAAAGTCAAGGGAACTTCACAACCTTCCACAAGCTATCAACACTCTCACACTTGTCATACCGACACCAACTATCTATCAAACTCAAAAGCACTAACAACATTGATCAATCCAAGAATTTACCAACTAGCTGAACATAGCAAAGATGAGTGTTTAAATAGGAGAAGGAGTCTCCATGAAAGGTGGAAGAGAGAGCTTATGCCCAAGGAAGGTAGCAAAATTGACGGAACTGCCACACCAGGGAAGGAAGGGCGACACAAACTATGCCAACAACCAGGTTTGGAGTCATCCAGAAGGCTGACTGTTGGAATAAATTCGCCCAATCTGGATCATCGTGAGTACATAACTAAGCTTTACCACTGACATTGCTAGTGAGCAATGTAGCCAGTCAGATCATCGCTAAAGATAACAAATAACCTCGCGACGGGGCATGAAATCGAACTGTCGTTGGAAACAGTTGTACTTTCGCACTGGTAGCACAGTTGGACTGTTTATGAGTGCCCTTCAGCGCATATATTAAGTCCATAGTCATGCTGAGGCAGATAACTTAGGAAAAGTGGGTCAATTGGCAACATAAGAGAGCATTTGTTCAGCATGAGCATGTTTGAGTTGGACCCATGACAGAGTAGAAGGATTGGGAGTGAAGGAAATGATAAATTACTGTGTAACAACCTGATCTAGTCATCTTGGCTGAGATCCTTACGGAGAGAGCCCTCTCTTGGCCTAGTAGGGCTAGCTACTTGGCTAAGCATGGTTTGTGGTTACCCTAGCTTTCCTTCCTTCAGCCTGAGGTTCAATCCAGGTGATAACAGGTAGTATGACCCATTTGGCACTGTGTTGGCTTACTGGGGCCTGACCCAGGTTCGGAAGAATTATTTAGCCAAAAAAATCTCACATCTACCAGCCCTTTCGGCAACAGTCCATGAAGCGCGGACTGAGGTCTCACCCAAGGTAGCAGGGGAGGGTGCTGGAACTAGGTTTCCACACCCTGGGGATGTCTTAGATGTGGTTTTGGGATCGTGTGCTGTTCTACAGCCTCACGCTACACCAGATCCACACAAATCGGAATACCCTTATCACACTTATTACAGATTGAATCACTTATTACTAGTTTGATCTAGTTAAAGCGGTCTTTAAGCAAACATTTATTACTTTTGGTTACTTCGCGCATCAAGATTAACCCAATTCACATCTATTCAACCATAGCAAATGCAGAAATCATAATAGTTCATTGATGATAAAAGAGTAAAGTCGCAATTAACACAGAAATCAGAAGAAACTTATCTTTATTATCAATCTTCAACAATACATCCAAATCCACCTTGCACACTCAGTTGCATGGGTCCGCACACACAGCTGCAGACTTTCCAGGCCTTTGCGTACACAGTTATAGAGCCTCTACCGTCTACCCTACTCCCTCAACTCGGACTTACAACTGCTCTCCGACTATTCACCCATTACATGTTAGGACTATTATTTTCAAAAACCAAAGTTGAACTACCTTTCCTTCATAGAGCCTCGTTCTATTTATACTTTCCTTTGCCCCGCGATCCCATCGCTGGCCGACTCTATTACTATTTCTTTACATTATTTTTGGGCAGACTACCCTTTGACTCAACCTACTATAGCTCGCACTTCACGCTTTCTGCAGAGTCTTTTACCCTAATATTAGCTAAAATTCTAGGCTTCGCACCCCATACTCATTTCATGGGGCTTTTGCTACCCAACAGTCCCCCAACACAATCATCGTGACTTGTCACGAGTCACTGAGCTGGTGCATCCATCTTTGTGCGGAGGTCAGTCAAAAACTTCAGTGTGTCACAGGTACTAGCAACAAATTCTTTCGTTATGTTCTGCA
This sequence comes from Pinus taeda, assembly GCA_000404065.3. Lineage (NCBI taxonomy): Eukaryota > Viridiplantae > Streptophyta > Pinopsida > Pinales > Pinaceae > Pinus > Pinus taeda. Next base: position 13,783 of record APFE031266063.1, read on the forward strand.
TCCATTCCACCTATGGTACCGATATTTCTGCCCCTCTCTCGGTTATCTCCATCCTAGCATATTCAGATTTCATGTGTGCTACCTTATGCTCTATGGTGGCTGAAACTACAAATCCCTCGTCCAACCCACTACTTCCTTCTGTCTCACGGCTTCGGCTTGGATTTTCATGTCTTGCACCTCCCTTATCTTAGCCAATTGTTGTGGGATAGCAATAGTCTGTGCGATTCCCCGGAGCTGATCGTAGGTGTGCTGAAGTTGACGGGGCTCTGCTTCCAATTTGCAGAGTTCTACTGGGATCCGGTGCATTGACGCTGGTATGATTGCACTCCATTAACGCTGGTATTATTCCATCTTCCTCATTGCTATACAGACCAATTCTCTTGCTGGACAGTACGACATGGTGGTGTGACCTTTACTTTGTTTATATATCGATGGAACTCAGAAACCGGCGGCGTGTTTTCATGGTAGCTCATAAATGCGACTTGGGTGGTTATTCTTTTGCCTTACTGACCCGCCGCCCACTTCAAGGTGCTTTAAATGCACCATCATACCATGAGTAGTATTTTCAATGGTCACTTTCCATATTTCCTTTGTAGTAGCGTATCCCCAAGGATGCAGATGCGGTTTTTGCGGGGAGCCAGTGGTCGTATCGCATGACTGTACAACAGCGTGTTTTATAGTCACGTACCATCTTCCAACTACTTTGGTGCTGGGACTGATCCTTAAAGGGATAGTTAGAAGGGTGAACCCTTCCCACAAGTCCTCCAGTTCCTCACTGAGCCGGGTCATGAACACCCGAGATGTCATTCTGCTTCTATTATGGAATTATGGTGTGCATGCCCTTGTGGCTTCTGGTGTAGCTGTATCAAAGTAGGAAATCCAGTCATGTTGGTTTCCTTGGGAAATTCATTTTCATCATCTAGGGCAGCCACTTCTAATTGAAGTTTCTTGATGGCTTTATCTAAATTCATACTATGGTCACGGATTCTAGCCTCAGTTTGTTCCAACTCATCAATTCATCATTTTGCACGCCGAATGGAAGCCCACAGCTACTGAACCTTGTTGCGGATGCCATCTCTAGTGGGAGAAGCTATGCCTATAGTGGTTGATTGGTCTGTAGGGAGGCGATTCCCCCTAGCCTAATTATCGTTTGGTCCACTCTGGTCTGTTTGAGGTGTCGATCGTCTGCCATACACCCATATTCTTCGTGTTATCATTTTATGCCAACTTAACTGCCTCGCATATCTTCCAATTTGGAGTCGAAACTTTCTCTTGTATCTAAGCTTCCTCGATCCTTCTATCGATGTACGCACCCTATCTATCGATGCACTGGGTTGTTCCTGTACTACACATATGAGCTGGTCTTTAGTGGTTGCATCCTGCTCTTCCGGTTGGCATCTTTCTTCACCTCATGCAGATTGAGTCACCCTATTACAGTTGAGTGTTGTAACTTCTTGTAATCGATTCTGCCAGCACTTTTCCTCCTCCTTAGAATTGATAGTGTAGATACTCTCACATTCCCATGAGGTTCTTCTATTTTCATTGTAATTCACTCTAACCAGGGTTCTGTGCTGTTATTTTATTAATGCAATCTAGTTCATCATTATTTTCCTCATCGCGGACGGGTTCTCTGTAGCGCTTCCCTTCCGCTGGGTCTAGCGGAACTACTATGCGAAGTGAATTCTTTTCAAAATTCATCGTGTGCCTTTTCAAGTTGATGATTCCTTTCATGTCGATGGCCCAATCAATCCCGAGCAAAGTAGGGTAAGGATTGCTATCATCGATAAGCTCTGTGACTTTGAAATTGGTTTGGGTCATTGCACCATTAATATCCATTGTCACCCCTTGCAATTGACCCATTGGTAAGATCTTTTATTGATTGGCCATTTGTAGTTCAATTGGGGACCATTGTAGTATGGGCTTGCATATACGCTCACAAGTTTGCTTAGGCAATATATTTGCATTCGAGCCTAAATCCAGGATGACTTGATCCATTTCATAATCTCTTATCTACGCCGTCATTCTTATTTCTTGTCTAGTGTGTAGAGCATGTTGTCCTATCCTCCAGACCACCTAGGGTTCATTGAATTCAGTGCTCTTGGTAAATAATTCCTGTAACCCTTGGACAGCCTTCTGTTTCCACAGCAATTTCATGCATGTGTCAAGAAAGGAGGTGATCATGTAGGGGTCCATTTTGGCTTCTGTTTGGTCCTTCCCACCTAAGGTAACAAATTTCATGGTGCTCAACTGATCTTCATTTGGCCCTGCCCTTCCCTGCTTTGGTTCAACAGTATGGTTCCCCATAGGCAGGCCGCCTTACTTCCCACCTTTGTTCCCTCCTATCGTTGCACTACTCCTTCATACCATATTTATACTAGAGTCCTCTTCATGGGGTTTCGCACACATCATCTGGACATCTTGGGTTGGAAAAGGTTGAAGCACCCCTTTCTCATTCAGTTGGGCAATCAAGGTTGGACAATCTACCAATTCGTGATTAAACTTCTCACAATAAGGGCATGAGGTCCTAGTTGGGTTAGTGCATTCATGAGCGTAGTGTCCTTATTCACCACAATTATAACAAGTTATCTATCCATGACCTCGGCTGGGTCCTCATCCTCTTCCTCGACCGCGTCCTTGAAATCCTCCCCATGCTTCAGCCTGTACCTAGTAGGCTGGGGTCCGTTCCACCATTAACTCATAACTTCGACACGTTCGTTCATCGTGTCCTACTGATCTACAAAAATTGCAATATAACTGCTGTGAGGTCTGGGTATACTTCTGTAGTAGATGGCAGATATTTGTTGTCTGTTTTCCTCCTACCTGGAAAATCGCACACTAGAGCATAGGCGTGGCATTTGGTCCTATCTGGACTTCCACTTTTAAGGGCATCTAGCCTCCCATCGCCAGATAGTTTGCGAAGACCAGGCAATGGTCTTTGTCATGCGCATGGCTTTTACATTTAATACACTGTGCCTCCGGTGGTACCCCTAATTGAGGCATTCTTCCTTGCTCCAAGCTTTGTACTTGCAAACTTAAGTTCAGAAGTTGTGTGTGGAGTTGCTTAACTCCCAACCCTGGGTCCAGTATCGGGGTCACGTATAATCTCATTGTTGTCTCTAGTGCCTCGACCTAGGTTGAGATCTTCTATTGTGATAGAGCTGTCCTCAGATGGGGTATTAATGACGCCACAAACCACATGCAATGTTGTCCATCGGTCAATGTCATATTAGCCTCACAAATAGTACTCTTTAATCTTTGGTCCAAATCCCACAGGGTTTCACCAGGTAGCATTGTTATTTCTTTGAACCAAATGATTGATTGGTTCTCAAACTTTGGTCAGCCAATCTCCTTATTAAGTGCATCCTTTATAGCTGCTAGTCCTTCATTCAGATGGTCGATTGAGTGTTTTATGTACCATGTCAGCGTGCAGTCCTGGAGTGCACTGACTAGCATAACCTTTTTGATGTTTTCATTTGTTATATCTTGCACGTCCCACACGGAGTTTATCACGAACTAGAACCTGCTTGGATCTTTATTCCCTATACCTTGAAAGGTCGATAACTTGACTGTAGCAGCCATTCCTGTTCTAGGAGGTGGTGGAGGAGGTGGTGACGGTTGAGGTGGTGTGGATAGACACGACGTGGGTGATGGGGGTGATGGCATAGATGGTGGTGGTATGAGTGGGAGGCATTCTATAATCAACCGGACTACACTTCTGGGCAAGAACCTAGCGAGATTTTCCTCACTTTCCTGTGAGATAGAAATTAGAGGACTGTTCCTTGCTCCTTCCCTTCCTCGGTAACCTCTTCCACTCTGTGTTACCCCAGACATTAATGTATGTGCATGATCTGTTTTTCGCACAACAACATCTTAATCCAAGTATTTAATGACTTGATGTATCGACCCCGCGGTCCTTGGAGAAATTTCCTTTTCACTTCACTATAGCTTACAGTGGTATCTATTGCGAATTTAGTGATAAATCCCCCAATGGTCCTATCTACCCAGTGATCGACCGCGCCCGTGAGTTTGTCTTCAGTGGCTTCTAATCTATGCACCAGGTCTTGGGTCCACATTATCAGCTGGTCTAATTTGCACCTTCCCATGCTATCAGCTAACTTCGTTCCACTCATACAATTCTATCGAGAATGTTACGAAGAAGATCTCATGTATGTCCATGAGGATATAGTGATCCAACCACTATTCCTCTGATATCTGCGAGTTCCTGTTTTCCTGAACCGCGAACTCGTGGAGCTTCAGATCCCACCAATCTTCAAGTTCTTTCTTTGTTGGATTCCAGTCTTCCTACATTAGACACCCCTTAGGCAAATCCCGGTTCAGGCAACAAAACCATTTGTTGGCTTATTGGGGCCTAACCTAGGTTCAAAATAATTATTTAGCCAAACAAATCCCATAGCTACTGGCCATTTTAGCAATAGTCCGCGAAGCGTGGACTGAGGTCTCACCCAAGGTAGTAAGTGAGGGTGTTGGAACCAGGTTTTCACACCCTGGGGATGTCTTGGATGTGGTTTGGGCCTCGCGCACTATTCTACAGCCTCGCGCTGCGCCATATTCGCGCAGATAGGAATACTCTTATCACACGTATTACAAATTAAATCACTTATTACTAGTTTGATCTAGTTAAAGCGGTCTTTAAGAAAACATTTATTAATTTTGGTTACTTTGTGCATCAATATTAACCCAGTTCACATGTATTCAACCATAGCAAATGAAAAAATAATAAAAGCTCATTTTTCATAAAAGAGTAAAGTCACAATTAACACAGAACTCAAAAGAAAATTATATTTATTATAAATCTTCAACAATAAATCCAAATCCACCCTACGCACTCAGTTGCAGGGGTCCGCGCACATAGCTATAGACTTTCCAGGCCTCTGCACACACAGCTGCAGAGCCTCTACCTTCTACCCTACTCCCTCGATTCAGACTTACAACTACTCTCCAACTATTCACCCATTACATGTCTGGACTATTCTTTTCAAAAACCAAAACTAAACTACCTTTCCTTCATAAAGCCTTGCTCTATTTATACTTTCCTTTGGCCCGCGATCCCACCACGGGCTGACTCTATTACTATTTCTTTACATTATTTTCAGGCGGACTACCCTTTGACTCAACCTACTATAGCTCGTGCTATGTGCTTTCCGCAGAGTCTTTTACCCTAATATTCCCCAAAATTTTGGGCTTCACACCCCATACTCGTTCCATGGGGCTTTTGCTACCCAACAGTCCCCCAACACAATCATCGTGACTTGTCCTGAGTCACTGAGTTGGTGTGTCCATCTTTGCGTAGAGGTAGGTCAACAACTTCAGTGCTTCGTTGGTACTAGCAGAAAATTCTTCCATCATGCGTTGCATCCATTCCACCTGTAGTACTGATATTTCTGCCCTTGTTTCGGCTATCTCCATCCTAGCACATTCGGCCTTCATGTGTGCTACCTTATGCTCTATGGTGGTTGAAACCGAAAATTCCTCGTCCAACCATGGCTGAGTATGAGCTTTCACCACTGCTTCCTTCAATCTCGCGGCTTTGGCTTGGATTTTCATGTTCTGCACCTCCCTCATCTTAGCCAACCATTGCGGGATAGTAATGGTTTGTTTGGTTCCTCGGAGCTAATCACAGGCGTGCTGAAGTTCCCGAGCCTCTGCTTCCAATCTGGGGAGTTCTGATGGGATTCGGTGCATTAACGCTAGTATGATCGCACTCCATTAACGCTGGTATGATTCCATCTTCCTTGTTGCTCATGATGTATGCAATATGGACCAATTCTCTTGCCAGACAATACGACGTGGTGGTGTGACCTTTACTTTGTTCATATATTGATGGAAATCGAAAACTAGCGGCGTGTTTTAATGGTAGCTCATAAATGCGACATGGGTGGTTATGCTTTTGCCTTACTGACCCACTATCCACTTCAAGGTGATTTAAATGGGCCATTATACCATGAGTAGCATTTTCAACGATCACTTTCCATATTTCCTTTGCAGCAGTGTATCCCCAAGGACGCAGATGTAGTTTCTATAGGGAGCTAGTGGTCGTATTGTGCCACTATACAGTAGCCTGTTTTATAGTTGCGCACCCTCTTCCAACTTCTTGGGGTGCTAGGACTGATCCTTTGATGGATAGTCAGAAGGGCGAACCCTTCCCGTGGATCCTCCGGTTCCCGACTAACCCAGGTTGCGAGCACTTGAGATGTCCTTCTGCTTCTATTATGGAATTATGGTGTGCGTGCCCTTGTGGCTTCTGGTGCAGCCTTATCAAAGTAGGAAAGCCAGCCATGTTGGTTTCCTTGGGAAATTCCTTTTCGTCATCTAGGGTGGCCACTTCTAATTGAAGTTTCTCAATGGCTTTATCCAACTTCATACTGTGGTCACAGATTCTGGCCTCAGTTTGTTCCAACTCATCATGTTGTCATTTTGCATGCCGAATGGTAGCCCATAGCTACTGAACCTTGTCGTGGACGCCATCTCTGGTGGGAGAAGCTATACCTCTAGTGGCTGATTGGGCCATAGGGAAGAGGTTCCCCCTAGCCTGATGGACCTGTGGTCCACTCTGGTCTGTTTGAGGTGTCGGTCGTCTGCCATATAACCGTATTCTTCATGCTCTCGTTTTATGACAACTTAACCGCCGCGCATATCTTCCAATTTGGAGTCGAAACTTTCTCTTGTATCTGAGCTTCCCCGATCCTTCTATCAATGCGTGCACGCTATCTATCAACGCACTGGGTTGTTCCTGTACTACACATGTGAGCTAGTCTCGAGTGGTCACGTCCTACTCTTCTGGGTGGTGTCTCTCTTCACCTCGTGCTGATTGAGTCACCCTATTATAGTTTAGTGTTGTAACTTCCTGCAATCGATTTTTCTAGCACTCTGCCTACTCCTCAGAATCAATAGTGAAAATACTTTCACGTTCCCACGAGGTTCTTCTATTGTCATTGTAATGCATCTGACCAGGGTTCTGCGCTATTATCTGATAAATGCAACTAAGTTCATCATTATTTTCCTCGTCGCGGATGGGTTCTTTGTAGCGCTCCACTTCCCTCGGGTCCAGTGGAACTACTACGCGAAGTGACTTCTTTTCGAAAGTCATCATGTGCATTTTCAAGTTGATGATTCCTTTCATGTCGATGGCCAAATCAATCCTGAGCAAAGCAGGGTAAGGATTGCTATCATCGATAAACTCTATGACTTCGAAATCGGTCTGGGTCGTTACACCATCGATATCCACCGTCACCCCTTGCAATCAGCCCATTGGTAAGATCTTTCGTTTATTGGCCATTCGTAGTTGAATCGAGGACCATTGCAGTACAGGCTTGACTATATGCTCCCAAGTTTTCTTAGGCAGTATATTTTCATCCAAGCCTAAATCTAGGATGACTTGATCCATCTCATAATCTCCTATCTGCACTGTCATTCTCATTTATCATCCACTGTGTAGATCATGTTGTCCTATCCTCTGGACCACCTGGGGTTCACTGAATTCGACGCTCTTGGTAATTAATTCCTATAACCCTTGGATAGCCTTCTGATTCCACAGCAATTTCATGCATGCATCAAGAAAGGAGGTGATCATGTAGGGGTCAATTTTGGCTTCTGTTTTGTCCTTCCCACCTAGAGTAGCAGCTTTTGTGACGCTCAGCTAATCTTCATTTGGCCTTGCCCTTCCCTGCTTTGGTTCAACAGTATGGTTCCCCATAGGCAGGTTGCCTCGCTTCCCACCTTTGTTCCCTCCTATTGTTTTGCTGCTCCTTCATACCATATTTATACTAGGGTCCTCTTCGTGGGGTTCCTCATGCATCATCTGGACATTCTGGGTTGGCAGAGGTTGAAGCACCCCTTTCTCATTCATTTGGGCAATCAAGGCTGGACAATCTACTAATTCGTGATCAAAATGCTCACAATAAGGGCATGAGGTCCTAGTTGGATGTAGTGCATTCATGAGCGTAGTGTCCTTGTTCACCACAATTATAACAAGTTATCTATCCACAACCTTGGCCAGGTCCCCATCCTCTTCCTTGACCTCGTCCTTGAAATCCTCCCTGTGCTTTAGCCTATACCCAGTAGGCTGGATTCTGTTCCATCATTAAGTCATAACTTTGACACCTTCGTTCATCGTGTCATATTGATCGACAAAAAATGCAATATAACCGCTGTGAGGTCTGGGTATACTTCTGTAATAGATGGAAGTGATCTATTGTGTGTTTTCCTTCTACTTAGCAAATCATGCACCAGAGTGCAAGCATGGCATTTGGTCCTATCTGGACTTCCACTTTTAAGGGCATCAGGCCTCCCCCTACCATATAGTTTGCAAAGACCAGGCAATGGTCTTTGTCGTGCACGTGGCTTTTACATGTAATACATCGTGCCTTCGGTGGTACCCATGATCGAGGCATTCTTCCTCGCTTCAAGATTTGTACTTCCAAACTTAAGGCCTAAAGTTGCGTGTGGAGTTGCTGAACTCCCAACCCTCGGTCTGGTATCGGGGTCACGTATAACCTCATTGCTGTCTCTAGTGCCTCGACCTGGGTTGAGATCTTATGTTGTGATATAGCTATCCTTAGATGGGCTGTTAATGATGACACAAACCACTTGCAATGTTGTCCGTTGGTCAACATCATATTAGCCTCATGAATATTAATCTTTAATCTTTGGTCTAGATCCCACGGGCTTTCACCAGGAAGCATTATTATTTCTTTTAACCCAATGATCGATTGGTTCTCAGACTTTGGTTGGCCAAACTCCTTGTTAAGCATATCCTTTATAGCTACTAGTCCTTCATTCAGATGGTCGGTTGAGTGTTTTATGTACCATGTCAGCACGTGGTCCTGGAGTGCACTGACTAGCGTAGCCTTTTGATGTTTTCATCTGTTATACCTTGTACGTCCCACACAGAGTTTATCACAAACTAGAACTAGCTTGGATCTCCATTCCCTATACCTTGAAAGTTTGGTAACTTGACTGCGGCGACCATCCCTATTCTAAGAGGTGGTGGAGGAGGTGGTGATAGTTGAGGCGCTATGGATGGACGTGACGTGGGTGATGGGGGTGATGGCATAGATGGAGGTGGTATCACCGGGAGGTGTTCTGTAATCAACCAGACTATGCTTCTAGGCGAGAACTTAGTGAGATCTTCCTCCATTTCCCATGAGATAGAAATCAGAGAATTGTTCCCTGCTCCTTCCGTTCCTCGGTAACCTCTTCCACTCTGTGTTACCCCAAACATTAATGTATGCAAATGATCTGTTTTTTGCACAACAACATCTTAAGCCAAGTATTTAATGACTTGATGTACTGACCCCACGATACTTAGATAAATTTCCTTTCTACTTCACTGTATCTTACAGTGGTATCTATTGTGAATTCAGTGATAAATCCCCCAATGATCCGATCTACCCAATGATCGACCGTGCGCGCGAGTTTGTCTTCAGTGGCTTCTAGTCTATGCATCAGTTTTGGGGTCCACACTATCGGCTGGTCTAATCTGCACCTTCCCATGCTATCAACTAACGTTTCCGATCCACTCATACAATTCTATCGGGAATGTTACGAAGAATATCTCATCTATGTCCGTGAGGATATAGCGATCCAACCATTGTTCCTCTGATATCTGTGAGTTCTTGTTTTCCTGAACCACGAACTCGTGGAGCTTCAGATGCCACCAATCTTCGAGTTCTTTCTTTGTCGGATTCCAGTGTTCCCACATTAGACACCACTTAGGCAGATCCTGGTCCCAGCAATGGAACCATTTGTTGGCTTATTGGTGCCTGACCCAGGTTCGAAAGAATTATTTTTCCAAACAAATCCTGAAGCTACCGGCACTTTTGGCAATAGTCCACGAAGTGCGGACTGAGGTCTCACCCGAGGTAGAAGGGTAGGATGTTGGAACTAGGTTTTCACACCCTGGGGATGTCTTGGATGTGGTTTTGGACTCACGTGCTATTCTGCAGCCTTGCGCTGTGCCAGATCCTCACAGATCAGAATAGCCTTATCGTGCTTATTATAGATTGAATCACCTATTACTAGTTTGATCTAGTTAAAGTGGTCTTTAAGCAAACATTTATTACTTTTGGTTACTTCGCGCATCAAGATTAACCCAGTTCACATGTATTCAACCGTAGCAAATGCAGAAATCATAATAGTTCAATTATCATAAAAGAGTAAAGTTGCAATTAACATAGAATTCAGAAGAAACTTATCTTTATTATCAATCTTTAACAATACAGCCAGATCCACCATGCGCACTCAGCTGTAGGGTTCCATGCACACAGTTGCGGACTTTCCAGGCCTCTGCACACATAGTTGCAGAGCCTCTATTCCCTCGACTCAGATTTACAACTGATCTCCGACTATTCACCCATTACATTTCAGGACTATTCTTTTCAAAAAACAAAACTGAACTGCCTTTCCTTCATAGAGCCTCGCTCTATTTATACTTTCCTTTGGCCCGCAATCCCACCGCGGGCCAACTCTATTACTATTTCTTTACATTATTTTCAGGCGGACTGCCCTTGGACTCAACCTACTAGAGCTCACGCTCTGCACTTTCCACGTAGTCTTTTACCCTAATATTACCCAAAATTTTGGGCTTCGCGCCCCATACTCATTCCCCGGGGCTTTCGCTACCCAACACACTATCAAGAATTTCACCACTTTGGTGAAAATAAAAGTATTCACTAATGAGGAGGATGTTTTTGATGATATCCTTTTGCAGGAAAACACCTTTACAAAGGTGAAGCATATGGCACTACTTTGTTTTGACCATGAAGATCTGGAAACGTTTTATAGTTACAAAGAAATAAGGCTGGAAATGGTCCCATTGGACCAACATTTAATTGAAACAATAAGGGAGCCTACTCCTAGTGTGACTATAGAAGGTGACTCCAAAGAAAATTCTAAATCTGATTCTGGGGCAGAGTCTTAAGAAAAATCTGTTGGGGAATCGCGACATTCATCAAAAAATGGAAAAAGTAGAAGCATCGAGTCAATAAAGGATACGGCCCAATCTACACAGAAGATAGCTGAAGAAGCTTCAGCTAGCAAGTAGGTTGAAATCCCTACTACCTCTGCACAACCAATAAAACCCACGATAATTGACTTAGAGGAAGATTGGGATAATTTTAATAAAAGTATCAATATAGAGGAACAGGTGCCACAGTTGCAAACTCCACAACAGAAAACAGCTCTGGATATTATGGTGGAAGAAACTGCAAATGAACAAGAAGTAGAGAATATCCATGTTATTCCCACCACCGAAATAATTTTGAGAATTGAAGAAATACCCCCTCTGGATGTATTCTATAGCCCACAGCATAAGGTCGTGGTGAAAAGGCAAAGAAATAAAAGAAAATTGGAGTCTATAGTTGTTAATACCCCTGAAAATGAACTAATGGATGTTCTATGGAAGGACTCGCCTGTCGATCCATCCACCAACCTAACTAGACTCTCATAGTTTGCAAGTGCTTATGCTACAATGACCATAGACAAAGTAATAGAATTCCAGATGTTGCTTAGAGAAAAGGAAAATAAAACAACGTCTCTTGACCAACAATTACAGCAAGTCAAATTCGACCAATAGGCAAAGATACAGTTGGCCAAGCTTCAACAAGTATTTGAATAGATGCAAATAAAACATCGAACCAGCTTAGCTGAGAAGGAAGCACGGATTCAGGCAATAACTAATCTACATAAAGACGATCCAAAAATTGATCAGTTTATTACCGAAGCACTCAGACTTAATTCCCAGTTGACACATCAGAAAGAATTACTGTGCCAAAAGATTTCACACTTTAAATCTTATTGCAAAACAAGTGATAAATTGACAAGTCAAGTTGTAAAAATGTGACTTGAACATGATGATATCTTTAAAAATGTCTCTGATTTCATCGCCTGGAAAAATACAAAGGAGGGGAGAAAAGCTGACCTACCCAAGCTAGAAGAATCACATAATAAAATTATATTTGCAAGCTTGGATTCTTGGCTTAAAGAAGCAGAAAAAGAAATAACAGATGTGGCAGTAGCAGCAAACGTTATCATATAAAATATCAATGAGAATTTGCATGGTGCCAATCTAGTGGTAGAGTCCATTCCAGTGTTCCTTCAAGATGTGAAACAGCTTCAACGACAATGGAAATAGGCAGTGGAAGAAAAAGCAGAAGTGATAAGGCAAACAACCAGACTAGCTTGGGAGGCATATTCGAAACATTTGGTCAAGCCTCACAGCCAATGGATGACTCTGCAATGCCTAACCACTTCTGCAAATAAAATGGCACCAACACTGACCCATGTTGTATTCGATGGATATTTGAAAGTTGAAGTCGGCTAGCCTACACAGCTGAAGCCTGTAGTGGATATTTGCGATCTGAAGGATCAAATGAAACATAGTTAGTCACCTTGTTTACTTTAATTTTGATTTATTTTTTCATAAATTGAGGTAGGTCATTTAAACCTCCTCAACTCTTTTTGTAATAATCTATTTTTAGTTTTATAGTTTTAGTATTTAAACCCCTCTCATGAATTTAGAGAGGGGTCCATAATTTTATCAGAAACTCTCTTCAAAACATGCACTTATATCCCTTTGAGGAAGTTCTGCTGAAATATATGGAACATGATTTATTTTTATCTGATTTAGCATCTTCTACTGAAATTGCACTTTTGTACTCTTAGATGATGTTGAATGGATTGAAGATAGATCAATATTGCTAAAACACATGAGTAGGATGTATTATAAATGGTACTTTTATCTTGTAATCCTTTTTACTTATGTATTAAGAAATCATTTATTTTTCGAATTAATTATGTATGAAAGTCTAAATTTTGATTATTGTTATTGCACTTCTGTATGATGATGATCTTTACTTTATGCTGAATATATGAATAACTATTTATGCGATATATTTCTCACAATTGTTTCGGCTAACTTTTTATATGAAATGATTATTGTTAAAATGAATTCACTTCTAATCATAATTGAATGATCTTTATTACCAATTGCTTTTAGAAATTATTTTATATTGAATATATCAAGTTTATCCCGAGTATATTATGATTAGATAGTTTTTTAAAAATTAGAAGTTAAATGTATTTGTGATTGATTAGTTTAGAATAGATTACTGTTAGCTTAAACATTACTCTAAAACATCACACATCACCCCATTTAGCACAAGCATTAAACAGATTGGGAAATTGATTCCATTATCCCCAATCGGAGCCACTACACCAAACGGAAAAGGAGTTGCCAACCAAGGTCTGGACCGAGTGCTTTTCCCCCATGTTGAGGCAAATATTTTTGAGGCTTCAACGTTTTGGCACTAGAAGAAGGGCTTGAACTATGAATGGAAAGTAAATCCAAATTAATAGGCCATTCTAAGAATAAAAATCCCTCACCTTCACCTCCAACTTCTCGAAAGTCTTCTAAATCCCTTGACCCTAAGCGAGAAGTTGCACAAGATATTATACAACCCATTGCTGAAAACCCAATCGATCTAGAGCTTTCTTCTCTTACTGAAGCCCCTGAAGTTCAATCTCTAATTCACAAATTACAGGTGATTTCACTATCACAAGAAGAATCTGAGATATCTCAAGATAGTGTTACTTCTCAGTTCACTTCATCTCGACCATTAACTAGAGCACAAAGTGAAAAGTTCAGAATACCTTTGTTCGAATTTCCTCTTCCAAGCCAGAAGAAAGCTAAGAAGACACCATCCGAATCTCACAGCGAGTTTTTATCATCATCTTCATTCATCCCATATATACCCTCATAGTATCAATCATCCATCCCACCGCTCCAGATCATGATTCACATAGGTACAGGAGCTATATCTTCCTCTACCCAATCACCTTCAAACCCTACGGCAACACCTCCCCCTACCCACATACCAGCAATGGCACAAAATCCTCTGAGGCCTTGGACAAACCCAGGGGCTATTAGGATGGTTGGTCCTTTACATCAATTACCAGTACATCTAGAAAAATGGATGCCCAAATTCAATCTTGATAATGGCCCATTGGATGAGGAACATATAAATAATTTTATGGTGTCCATTAACTTGAATCAAGTACAAGAAGAAGACGCAGTTGTAAGACTATTCCATATACTTTGCAGGGAGAAGCAGGATCATGGTACTTTTTGTTACCATCAGGTTCTCTTAACAGTTGGGATGCTTTTCAAGAGCAATTTTTAACATTTTTTGGAGATGATAGATCTATAACTACCTTAATTAATGATCTCTCCAATTTGAAAGCTGAGCCAAGAGAACCCATCAAGGACTTCAACTCTCGCTTCGATAAACTATTAAATAAACTACCAGTGGCATCTAAGCCTAGCGATGAGGTCCAAAATGAGTAGTACATCTCTGCTCTGTCATCAAACACAGGTATCTTTGTTGATAGAGTTGCCAAACCAACCTTGGTAGAAAATATGAAAGAGGCAGTAGCTGTAGAAAAATGCATCCTAGCTGTCGAAAAGAGAAACACATTAGAAGAACGGAAACCTAAGAAGGTAACCTTCAGAGATGACTCTAAGAAGAAACCACCGAAAGATCCTTTTGATCATGAAGGGTTAAAGAAAGTCCTCAAGACCATGTCTAACGAAATGGTTGATATTAAGAAACAGGTAGAAGAGACTTCCTCGAAAAAACCTTTTAGACCATTCAAAAGGAATTCCCAAATTGATCCTAAACCTCCAAATGCCATATCAAATGCTGAGTCAGATGAGGATGAAGTTTCACCTAATGAAGGACAAATGGATGATTAGGAAGTATCAGAGTTACAAGGGATGTGGGATTTTATACTTCCCAATGAAGAAACTCAAGAAGCCTTACCTGTCACTACAAAAAGTAAAAATCCTGTCGAATTGTCACAAACAAATCCAAAACAAAAGGCTTCAATGCCACCCCCTAGGGATAAAGCAATAGGTAAGAAATCTGTACCAAAATCCACTCAAACACCACCTGCTCAATTGGATCCTTCTCCTTCATCTAAAACTTTGATAGTTTCTAATGAAATGGAATATAGTATTATTGATGATATGAAGAAAACTAGGGCAAAAATTACATTTCATGAGCTTAGAAAATTGAAACATCAGTAGAAGTTACTTCTGAAAGAACTTAAAGTAGTACCTACTGCACCAATTCCTACTGACATAATCTCGCAAGCTTCCCAAGAAATGGGAAGACCCCCTAGTGCTTCTTTAAATAAGATAGATCCAACTGATATAGCTTTAATTGGAGAAAGATCAAAATCCCACACTCCACCGTTTATTCTTACTTTTGAAGTCTCTAACAAAAAATTACACAATTATCTAGTTGATTCTAGAGCTTCATCTAACATCTTGCCCAGAACAGTTTGGGAGAAGTTGAATCTTCAGCCTTAGAAATATTTTGTATGAATAGTTCAGTTATATCGCTCTCAAGTCGAAGTCATCGGGGAACTTAATCAAGTAACCATCAGAATTTCATCAAACGCCAAAGTTTTCCAAGTCATCAACATACTTGTAGTTGACATTCCTGAGTTCTATTGTTTAATCCTTAGTAGAGATTGGTCAGAAAAAATTCAAGGTTATTTTGCAACTGACTAGTCTCACCTGTGGCTTCCCTATAACGGTAAACCAAATAAAATAAGGGTTGATTGCGAGAAATATCATAAGTTCATAGTGACAGAATTAGAAGGAGAAAATGAACTAGTTACGTATATCAACAATATCAGTGGAAATTACTCTATAGAATCATTTCTAAAAAATTTCAATGCTCATACTTCACCTTTCTTAGAAAACTCTGTTGTCTCTCAAATTGAAAAATTTTCCCAAACAGACACTTCTAAATGTGTAAATTTTGCAGATAAACCTATAGTTAAATCTTTATTTTGGAAATTATTTTTGATGGATCTAAATCCAATGATGGAGATAGAGCAGGTGGCATCTTAGTTAGCCCATAGGGGGAGAAAACTATGCTAGCATGCAGACTTGAATTTGATTGCACCAACAATATTGTTGAATATGAGGCACTAGGTTAAGGTTTGTATGAGGCAATTGGCCTTAACGTAAAATACCTCCAAGTGTTTGGGGATTCAAAAATTGTCATAAAACAGGTAAGAAACACTATACATTATTTATCAAGACACTTAAAACATTATCAGTCATTAGTTCAAGATCTGACTCTCCACTTTACTGCATTTAATATTTCTCCTGTCCCAAGACTCCAGAATGCTAGTGCCGATCTTCTAGCTAATGTCCCTTCCAAGATTATCCCTATAGAATATTATAGCCCAAATTGATTCTCCATTGAATTAATTTTTAGGCCTTCCATCCCTGATAATATCACCAACTGGAGATTCTTTAATAATGGTCTAGATATCATAAGCTTCCCTACTCAGAAGACTCGTATGACGACTAGATAGTTGATGAAGACCAGCATGATAACCAGCTTAAACAAGAAACAATCATTAATGTTATAACAAAGTTTGTAGTTAAGTTGGAAGATTTATATGACCTTAAAGACAGATTTAAATGATCTACCAATTCAAAACTTCAAAGTTCAACTCTGAGGTTTGAATTGATCAATCTTGGGACTGATTTAAAACCTTTAAGCATTAACTTCGGTCTAGGTCTCACACCAGACAAAAAAGCAGCTTTTATAAGTTTGTTGAAAATATATAAGAACATCTTTGCATGGAACTATGAAGATCTCAAGACATACGAAACCTTTATTATCCAACACACTATTCCTATGATATCTGACGAAAGACCTATTCAGTAGAAATTGAGGAAAATCCATCCTAATTTAGAACTTCAAATTAAATCTGAGTTGAATAAAATGCTGAAAGACAAAAAAAAATTTCCTGACAGACACTCCCGATCGGTTTCCAATCTTGTCCTAGTCAGGAAAAAGAACTATGATATTTATATATGTATGGATTTCTACAACCTCAATAAAGCTTGCCGGAAGGACAATTCCCATTACCGCCTATGGAATTGCAATTAGTAGCGGGCTCTGAATTAATGACTTTCCTGAATGGATTATCATGTTATAACCAAATCTTAGTACATCCATATGACCAACTAAAAACTACATTCAGGACAAAGTGGGGCACTTATGCTTATCAGAAGATGCCATTTGGACTGATCAATGCTAGTGCTACTTTCCAGAGAGCCATGGGTATAGCCTTCACTGGTTTGGTAAATAATTCACTAGTGATATACTTAGATGATATAACTGTATACTCCAAAAAACACAGTAATCATCTAAGAGACTTGAAATAAATCTTTCAACGTTGCCAAAGGTATGGAATTTCTCTGAACCCCAAAAAGTTTTTTTTCACATTAAGTGAAGGAAAGCTCCTTGGATTCGTTGTTTCCAAAGTAGGAATTCATATCGACCCTGACAGAATTAGAGAAATTTCTAAAATACCTTTACCACATAACAAGAAATCAATGCAATCTTTCGTAGGTAAAATATTTTTTTTAAAAAGATTTGTTCCTGAATTTTCAAGAATTGTTTTACCTCTTGTTGGATTGTTGGGGCCTGATGTAGGTTCAAAGTTTAATTATCCAAACAAATCCCTGTACTACTGGCCCTTTCAGAAACATTCTGTAGGGAGTGGACTGAGGTCTCACCTGAAGTAGTATGGGAGTGTGATAGAACCAGGTTTCCACACCCTTGAGATGTCTGAGAGGCTCGACTGGTCCCACTTTTTGTCCTTGCATGTAGGTCACTTCGCGCACTTCATTGTTCCTCACACCCTGATACACTGCCCTCGCACAGACCTAACCAGAGGTTGTGGAGCTTCCTCACTGCTAGTACTGCACTCTGCGCTATTACCCAAGATCTTACTTATCTTCCTATACCAGTTAAATACCTTTGCGTACTAAGATGCCTTATGTTATAATTAGTTATAAAAAACATTCAAATAAGTTCGTGCAGCATATAAAAAATATACTCACAAATTATACCCAATCATATATTAAAATAGGAAAAGATGCACAAAAATATGGTAAACTTCTCTTTATTGATTCTTCAAACGGTTATAGTCTCCACTTGCCCTGTGCACTCAGTTTCGGACTACTTGGCCTCTGCATACTCAGCTGCAGAGCCTTCCCCTATTCAATGACCCAAAGACACACTTTACACTTTTACTCAATCACTTAGACTTCTCATGCTCTTATCTCTTGTTCTATTCTATGTTATCTTCTACACTTATAGCCTCACTTCATTTATACAATCCCATTGTTCATGGACCATGGGTAGGTATATCAAGCCAACATTACATTACAAAAACAAGGGTGAACAACCCTGTGACTCTATCATAATTTCACACTCCGCACCCACAATTCACAGAGCTTTTACAAAAAGACTTGGTCAAAACTTGGGCTTTAAGCCCCAAAATGTGCCTTTGGGGGATTCCATGCCCAACAGGCACCCAACACAAACATCATGACTCACCCTCGAGTAACTCTGTTGGTGCAGAGATCTTTGTGCAGAGTCCTTCTAACTCGCTCGAACTGCTGCAAGGTGGGCAACGCACTGAGCTACTGCCTGCTGGATCTGTTGCATGCATTTTTCTGAGACCGGGGTGTCAGAAGTGCTTCTCTACATCTGTGCCTATATCCCCTACATGTATGTGAGCTTTCCTTCAATTTCTGCTGTGATGGTTAAGGCCTCGCTGATCCAAGGTTGAACGCGTGCCTTCAGGACTGCTTCCTTGTGTTGTGCCACATCCACCTGTTCTTTCAGCACTTTCGCTTGTTGCATCCATGCAAGCTTCTGAGTGAGGGCCACTGTCTATCCAGTTCCCTTGGAATTGTCATATTGGTATTGGAGTTCTCATGTCTTTGTCTCTAAGCACTGGATGTTGGGGTCCTCTTGCAGATTTGTGAGGACCTCAAATGACTCTTCCAACATGCTAGTGTAGTCTCGCACTGCAGTACCAATCTTGTCCAGTCCTGCTGTAATAGCACTAGCACGCTGTTCTCTGAATTCTAGATGGGGTTGATGTCTATGCCTTTAACTGCAACTCAGCAATCTGAAGGTTCAACTCCAGCCGAACCTTTATCATTTCCTCCCACACCTAGCACACCCCTGCTGCTAACCTGTGGATGTGCACTTCTACTAGTGTGTTTGTTGGGATGGCCAGCTTCGGGACTCTTTGGAAAGATTCATTTAGTACCTGGACCAGCTATCGATTATGTGACACCACTTCGTCACGCTACAAGCTCAACTGTTCCATGTTGATTTCTGCTTGCTGAGGACTTGTAGTGCACGGCTCTCCCTAGCCCACAGTTCTACAGTTATCCCATCCTGCACAACATATAAGGTCTCCTACAGGAGTGTAGCCATGTTGATGCCAAGACCCTTCAGTGCGGTAACCATAGGCCTATTGGCCTCATTTGTTGTCACTAGTGCCCCTTCTGGTAGCACTATGGTATTCATCACCCGAGCATGCAAAATTTGTTCTACTGCTATTGTTCCGACTGCGATACTGGTTGAAAGGGTACCAACTAGAGGAGGGTGCAACTGAAACTCCTACAGCTACACTCTGAGGGCCCCCAACACAATCTGGTTCTCCTGCATGAAATTTTGGAGGGCCTCGGAGGTGACATCGCACATTCTTTCGCCAATGTTGTGGAGATCACCCTTGGTTAGGGTGATCGGGTCAATAGACAACTTCGATGCCTTGACCTTCTTGCGTGGCCCTGTTTGCTTGATCAGGTGCTGGCGCTTCAACTGTGTTGACGTGGTTTGTGGGTCCATGCCTCCCTCTTCTTCCTCTGCTTCTTGCCCATCCGAAGGTGACGTTTGGCCCTTGTGCGCCTTCGTGGTTGCCTCCTGCCTTGCTCCTACTATTGCGGCCTTTTCCTGTTCAGTTGTTATCTATGCAGCATCCTATGCCACCCACGCTTCTACTGCCACTACCTCCTTCCTTCTCTTTTCTGCCAACTGGGTGATGCACAGTTTGGCCTCTTCTTTCTTCCTCTATGCCGCTAACTTCTCTATCTCCATGATGTCTGTATTGCGCCACTCTAGAGGCCATGTCTCTAGTACGTTAAATATGACATCATCTATGGCTACAAAGGGTATCTTTCTCCATTGTTTGGTCAGGTCCTTACATGCTCTGATGTATATGCGATGGATGTCCACTTTAAATTCTGTAAAACTTTGTAGGATATTGTAGACAGTGGGAGACAACCACAGCTTGTGGTTGATCCCCTGTTATAGATCCATTTGGGAACATCAACCTTGATTTACAAATTAGTACTATTAGGGCCCATCAAACCCTAATTCAATTGTTACATGCCCTAATGAAGTCAAGCATCATAATGCCTCCTTCCCAAGAGATTCCATAATTGAAATCTTCCAAAAACTGCCTCTAAGAAGATCAATGCAGGTAGGCCTTTATTATGGTACACCGTAGTGCAACCTAGTACACTGCTAGGGTGCATTGCAGCACACTTGAGCCCTCTTTGGCCTGCGCTAGGTGAATTTGAGTGAAATATGCATTGGGGTTTGGAATATTCTTATCCATAAGATGCTTCTAGAATTTTCCCAAGGCCATCCACTCCTTTGGGCTTGAAACTGGAAGAGGGAGGAAGTTAAGGAACATCAATCCCTTTATCCCTTCCTCCATGGAACTAAATCCTATGTTTGGGAGGGTATTCATTTTCACCATTTATGGCATAACTTCCTTCATTCACCTATAAAAATACCACTCATCTAAGTGATCAGGGGCTAGAAATCATTGACTTATATGGAGATGTTGTTAGTATGAGACTTGCGTTGGTTTCAAGTATTGTAATGATGTCAAAATGTCTTACTTGTTATGAGGAGAGGATGGGATTGAACAGGAGGAGTGGCACTCAATCAAGAAAATTGGGTTGTAACTCTTCCTTTTACTAATGAAGTGTTCAAAGCTTTTTCCAGATGTTTGTATTGTTTATTGATTCTTTCATATCTGTATTATGCACTTGATTCCACTTTATGTTTAATCAATAGAACATTACCATATGCTTTGATCAGTTTTTGTCTTCGGTCTATGTGCAGGTACTTTTCAAGCAGATTAAGTATAGAAAGGAGGGACAAAATTGCTTAAGGGAGATAAGGAGTAAGAAAAAGCTTCAGGTAGGCTTCTTTACTATCTTATTTAATCTATTGGTTATAGAAAAAGTAGAGAATGCTTTGCACTATTGTTCTAGACTTAGCTACTAGTCTAGGGGTTTAGGCGTTTATCCATAGACACTAAAACTTCCCAAAACAAATTGGCGACTCTGCCGGGCATCGATTATCCATCTTAGTAGCTTATCATCCTCTTAAGATATTTTTACATACTGTACTTGTGGTCATTGATTGAATTTCAGTCTTTTTTCATTGAAAATTGAGTCAAAAGTGTGTCAAATTGCCTTCAAAAATGGCTTACTATCACCAACGCAACCTAGTGAAGGACACAGTGTGCCACAATGCACTTCCTGCATAGAGCTGGTGCACTGAAGTGCATGCTCTCTCACTGCAGCCTGCACTGATCCCTTGAGGGTCAGTTTCCCATCTAGGAGCTAAAGTATTTTCCCAATTTTCTCCTGTTTGAATAATTTGCTGAATGTTAACGATGTCTTGTCTCTGAAAATAGTTTTTCATCTCCTTAGCTGGCCCTACTTAGAATAGGATTGGTAAATGTTTCTTATGTATTTACTTTGTCATTTTCAATCTAAAGAAAGTGTCGTAAAATTGTCTTTTCCTTCGAAAATTGAATTGTTGTAAAGTCTTCATTCATTAAAGATCGATTGATTGATGTGTGCATATGATTAGTATATTCATTGAAAGTGTAGTAATTCCTCCTTTCTTTGAAAATGAAAGTGTCGTAAAGTCTTCCTTTCCTTGAAAAGAAATTGTCGCAAAATCATAATTTTTATGAAAAGAGTTTATTGATCGATTGTGCATTAGTTTTCATTTTTGTTCATTTTCATTAAGGGAAATAAAAAAGAAATGCATGCACGTTGCATTGAAAAAGTTTGTGTGTGTTGATAGGAATAGTGTAGGGAAATTACATTTGATGTGATCTTTGCTCTTTATCAAAGTTCTGATTGCTCTATCCCTACTAGATAAGCATTTTCATTGTTAAATTGAATGGAAAGAATTCTTATCATATTAGTTGTATTTTAGGAATTGCAAACATACATCATGTGGTGAACCTTGAAAGGAAAATTCTAAAGAAGATCAACTTAAAATTTATCTGAATTTAACTAATGGAGCATTGTCACCTAACGAAAAACATTTAGAGGTCTAGGATAGAGACGTGTTCCAGCGTCGTAAAACAAAGCAGTTGTTTCTAACTTGTTTGCAATACATCCCGAGTGTGATACCTTCATCCACATACCTTTGGGTATATAGGGCAATGTAACATTACGTAAAGTATATGGGAATGCTCTCACTTTGTGGTTTTGCATTAGACAACGCTTATACGGACTGAGCCTCCACATACCTTCAGGTATACATGGGAGGACAACTCTAGGTTGCAATCCATCCTTAGGTAACTTAGTTGGCCACCTTGTACACTGTGATACACCAAACACAGCACTCGGGGAGATTGCCTACTCGTACTTCTTGCTTCGCCAAGAGGTATTCTGCAGTTCACAGTTGCTTGGTAAACCTTTTGCCTAGATTATCCCTCTTTTGTTATGTTATGTTACTTTGATTAAAATAAATTAATTGACCATGGATAACTTCCTCCACACTCGCTCCTTAGTTGATCTTAGGTTGAAACTTATGGCGACAAATTCAGAGGCCACCGATCAAGCGATTCCTTTTGATGGGAATCCTAGTCCTTTTCCTCCTTTTGGAAATATTGGTGCTCCATATATGGCTACATTATCCCTATCGGGACTTACTATTGGCTTGCTAGTATGGTTGTTTTCAACCTCCTTGGTTCAAAATGTCGTGATTTCTCCACAATCGAGTACACCTCCAACTGGACAAAAACAACCTCCAATTGATCCTAAAGTTCAGCCTTCGCCTTCTTCCTTGGTTGTTTCTTCCTCCCCTTCTTCCTCTTCGCCTGGTGAAAGTATTGGTACTATTAACCCGGTGGCTAAGAAGAATAAGAAATGGAAGAAGAAGAAGAAGAAGAAGTAAATTCAGCAAAGGGGCAACAAAGAAAACATTTCTTTGAATGCAACATCTGATGAGAAATCACCTGTCAAGCCTCACAAAGTTTGATATTCATGCAAACTTTGTGCGGGAGACCATCTTCTTAGAAATTGTCATGATATTCCTCATATCTTAGAAGAATGGTATTCTTGTTCACGTCATCTTGTGTCATCAACTTCTCGAGATCATGCTGGTGACACACCATCAACTAGTGGTAGTAAAGTTCATGGAATGAAGGGTAAAGATAAGTTTCCATATAGGTTATTTGAAGGGAATCACCCCATTCACGTTTGTCCCTATTTGGATGAAGCCAAAAAAGTGTTGGACAACTGTCCTGCTTCACCGCAGCGACTTCCATCTGGTTACAGGAAACTATCCCTAAATCCTTCACTAGTTGATGAATTAACTGACCAAAATCAACCGTTGGTCAAACCCACTCTCTTTGAAAGTGAATCCTATGAATCTATACCCGACCCAAATCAACAGGTCGAGGTAACAGTTGACCCGATTTCATCTTCAGCTAATCATACCTTTCCTGAAGAGAGTGAATATGATACCACTCAAGTTCTTTTTGTTTCTTCAGATTCTAATGAGCTTGGGGGTAGTCCTCCTATTCCATCAAGATAGGAGGAAAATCCTCCACTCAAGGGGTTAATTCTCCCATTTCTACGGTACCCCCTCCAAGTAGTCTAGTCACTTCCTTTGATTGGAATCGACTAGCAAGATTTTTCCTTCCTTCTTATGTGCCTTTCTAGATCATAGTACAAGTTTGTAATATGATTGTATCTAGCACTGTTATAGATGAAGGTGTATCAGTGAGTATCCTTTCTTCAACTGCTTGGCAAGCGCTTGGTTCGCCGCCACTTGTGCCTGTTACCCAGAATTTGTTGGATTTTAACAGAGGAACCAGACAAGCATTAGGGATCCTCCCTCAGTTACCTATTACTTTGGGAGCAAAAATCATTTATCTGAATGTGACGACAGTCCTAGGCCCTTTAGATTACAATTTACTTCTTGGGCGCGACTATGTTTATGGCATGGGAGCTATTGTTTCAACACTATTTCGAGTGATTTGTTTCCCACATGAAGGCAAAATTGTCACCGTTGACCAGCTTTCATTTCCCGGTCCAAATATAGCTCCTAGTCAACCATCTTCCCTAAATGGTCCTTTTGTATCAATGGTATCATCCCCACCATGGCTTAATTATGTGGTAACCCGTTCCATGCCTACATCAAGGGACGATCAATTTTGTGATGTTGTACATCATGTACTGGGGGCATTGGAACCAGATCTCTCCTTCATGACCACTTATGAGTTGTGATTAGAGATCTATAAGGATAGTTCTTTTACTATTTCAACCTCGTTAAATGATGAAACAGGTCCATGAGGAGAGTTCTTTTACTATGTAAACCTCGTTAAAAAATGAAACAGGTCCATGAGGATAGTTCCTTGTCTTGTGTCAACCTCGTTAAAAAATGAAACCAAGGAATATGAGGATAGTTATTTTACTGTGTCAACCTCATTAAAAAATGAAACAGCTCCTATGAGAATTTTTCCTTGTCTTGTGTCAAGCTCGTTAAAAAATGAAACAAGGAATTTGAGCATATTTCCTTGTCTTATGTCAAGCTCATTAAAAAATGAAACAAGGTCCCCTGGAGCAAAGTTCTAAGTTGAGTCTTTGATTAGATCTCGTAAAA
>APFE031266064.1:0-28399 GCA_000404065.3 Pinus taeda
TACATCGATCCCTGGTTTAGTGGCAACTTGGAGAAGGTGTTTTTTACAATGATTTAAGTCCAAATCTTGTTATGCGTGCTTCCTCTCGACACGTGGTTGGACGGAGTCGATACTCATCCGGTGTCACCAGAACTGTTGAAAATAAAAGAACCAGGTTATAAAGGTTATAATTATACAAGGTTTTAAAAGTTATTTGATTACCATATAAATTTTACATTTATCCTCTTTTTTATGGCAAAACCATGTGAATATCAAATGGGAAGATACACAATTTTCCTTTTCAAACCTAAGTTAAGGAGGTGAAACACTAGTTGTTTGAATAAATTATTAAACGCAGTTGTTTATAATGAGATTTTTTGGAAGCTTTTCCGGCGGGGTTTTCCAGTCAAAATCCGGCAGCAATTTATTGGAATCGCAAGTTTGATAGCTAGTTTCTGCACAATGGGTTTTTCAGGGTGTTGAATCCAAATATGCAGTTTAAAAACCATTTTTAAACTGCTAAAAAGTCAAAATTTTAACGTCAAATTTCCTCCGTCGGATTCCGTCAGACCCGGAATTTCCAAAAAAATCCGCTTTAAAATAGACAACTCCTCATAATAAATTTGGTTTAGAATATATAATATTTTACTACAATTTTAAAATAGAAATATTATAATTTTGCATTGTCTATGAATGAGACTTTTTTGAAGCAACTCCTTATAATTTTAATATTCATCAATAATAGTAAAAAGACAATACTTAGAACTATATGCTTGAATATTAAATGATAAGAATTAAAAATTGTAATTTTAATTATTTTAATAAAAGATAACAGCTATAATAATGTATTTTTTTAATTGCTCATGATCAAAAAATGAGAAGTAAACATATTTGAATTTTTTGTAGGCGGTAAATCTAAAAAAAAGGTGTATGAAGGAGTTGAAATACTTAAGTTGTTGAAAGTAATTTGGAGAGGTGAAACATTTGATTGTTGAAGGAATTCAATATATATATATAATTTACTTTATGGGGTAGGTATTTGGATTTTACAAGAATTTAACAATGGATGTATTAAATACATTATATACTTTTTAGAATACAATATAGTTTTTAGGATATAAAATCTAGTTTTAGAGCGTCCAACTATTTATTCGAACTTGATTAGAAGTTTATATTAAGGATCTATTAAGTAGATTATACAGTTGTGGGGGTAATAAGGACATGACTTAAGTACTCCCTATAATTGATTTGTACACGAGAGTAATCATAGAAACCAAATGAGCATTATGAATTTGATGAATAAATGCTCAATAAATTTGATGGGGCCAAATAAAATGTTGAATGCTACAAGTGGATGGTGGATAACCTAAGGGTGAGTGTATATATATATATATAAACAAGAAATACACTTAACATATGAATTGATTGATCTTTGCACATCTAGATTACACATTGCCGCCTTTTCCATTATCTCTTACCATACATATGACAAACCTATTTTTGGTTCCTCTTACTGATGCAAATCAAATTTGTTATGATTTCCAAACCAAAGGATGATAAGAATTATGCTAATTAACAATAGGAAAATGATGGTCACCCTTAGCACCATTATCATACTTTGTCTCTAATTGTTATTTAGTTTTCTGGTTCACAACGCTCAAATGCTTTCTCATCAATATTTGTTACGAGAATAGAGGGAGATGGTTGTTCATTGGGCTCTTATAAAGCATGATAGTTTTGGGAGGGGTATGTATTCTCAATTAATTCTTTCAAAACACTATAGTTGTTGCATAGGGGAAGGTTCAAGGGAAAGGTTGTTGCATCTAGGAGGGTAGAGGTTTGTGAGAACTAATTAGAGCATGAAAGCATGTAAAGCCATAATATCCTAGGAAAAGACACCTATGAAAAACTATGAAAAGGCTAACTGAAATATGGTAAAACAACATTAGGGTTCACCAACATCTATGAAAATGGCATTAGGGGTCACCACCATTTTTTCATTGCCCAGTGGTTAGGACATTAAAAAAGGTCGATCACGTGCCAATTAAGGGGACTAGAAATGGTTTTTCATCCATTTTCTAGGGGTCATTACATAAATGTGCTCTATGATATCTTATTTCCATTCAAACTTTTATTTGCATTATCAAATTCATAATTTTTTAATTAAGAGGAATTAATATGTTGTCCTTACACCAATGATTAAATCTCCAAATATGCATTCAATACTCAAGTGCCAAATAGAACATATCAATTTAACTACATTTTAGAGAATAACAAAATCCCTATTCAAAGAATGCGGATCTCCAAAAAAGTGCCAACTCCAAAGAAAAAGGTGCAAAAATGAAATCCCTTGCCATATGAAGGTCCAAAAGTGGCCTTCTATACAAATCTCAAAATTAGTAGAATATCTTTTAGAATTTGAGATATTTAAGGTGCAACCAACATATAACATGAGGTGGTACTAAATGTCACACCTAAATGATGTGAATGAATAAGGAATTTATTTAAGGGGGAAAATCTCTTGTTACAATATATTCAAATACACAACACAAGATATTATTCAAAGGAGTCTCCATAATTTATATATTGGAGATGAAGAGGGTGATAAGGAATTCTACATTAATAAGGCCACCTAACCATAATCAGTATAAATATAATTATATTAGAGCATGCTTCTACAAACCCTAACCTAAGTGGTATTGAAGATTGTTCTCAACCATGAAATCCATGCTTGAAGGGGTTTCATCCCCCACCCCAAATTCAAGAATAGCCTTTCGAAGGTTGATAGATTAAATCGAGAAATCGACAAAGGTTTAGCCCTCACAATTTGTGAATGGATTGTGAAAAGTGTTGATGACCCCCCTTCCCGCATAATTGTCATGCAACATGGCTCTAGCTATGGTAAATCAACGTTTAATAGTACAATTCATTAGGATCAAGCCACCCAAAAGCATAATAATGATATGGATCTAGAAAATCTAGAAAGCAATGATCAAAGGCTAATCTTATTCGTTTTCTCTGTGGGAGAGGGTTTATGCCTTCTTGTTTGAAATAAAGGGAGATATATTTGATCTTCAAGAGTGGGCCATAGTTATATGGAACTAGAGGCATATATCTAAATCAATAGATGATTGAATTTAATTTGAAACATTGCATTCCTATAACTATTCAAGTCTAGGCCCACTTACCCCATTTTCCATTGCAATTCTAGATTGAAGATACCATTAGAAACATAGGAAATGCTTTGGGAAAATATATAGATATATTTGAACCAAAAGATCATATGTTTACCTATACGAAAGTCTATGTGGAGGTCAACCTATAAAAGGGGATTTGAGATGCAATTTTACTAATCATGGAGAGATGGACTCATATGTAAGCAATGAATCATGGACAATTTCTATTTAAGTGAAAATGACAGGAGTATGGCCACTTTGCAAAAAAATGTAAGTCAAATAAGTAGCCGCAATGCTTTATGTAATAAAAGGAAGAGTAATGGAAAGCCACAAAAACAAATAAGCCAAAAAATAAACCCACTCAAACAAAGGTTTCTAGAGGGAATAAAGTAGTCACTAAATCATCAAAATATTTAAGACAAACTTAGATCAAGCAAGCAAGTTAGATCTGAAATCTTCAAATAATCCAAGGGTGAAGGATTAAAAGAAACCTTAAATAGGTTTGGAGTTTTGGCACATATTAATAACATGAAATATTTAGAGGTAGTAGTAGAAACCAAAAATGACATTCACTTACCATCCATTCAATCCCCTATTATGGATGAAGTAGCGTGCGTCCCAAATCTATCCACTCAACCACCTATTTGGTAAGAAATAGGACCATCCAATAATGAAGAAGGGGGGATTTTTGGAAATCCAAAGGAAGTTGAAGATTAAAAAGATTGTGCCTAATACTACATAGGCATTCAAACAAGGAAGAGAGCACATAAATGGTTTTATATACATGCATTGAAATAGGTGGGTTGTGAAGAAAAATATGTCAAGAAAGTTGGAAGGAAGCCCTCAAAATATTTGACGGAAGAAATAAAAAATAAACAAAGAGATCCATGAACACATCAATTGATTGAAATTTCATTTGGCCTTGGGATGAGAACAACCAAGAACATTGAAACATCACACTCACCCCAAGGTGGGGGGCCCCAAAATATACTTGCAAGTAATACAATTAGTTTCATGGGATTGTAGAAGTATGGGTAGTAGGATAAATAAATATTCACTTAGAGATCTTATCAAGCAAAAAAACTTATTTTTCCTCATCATTTAAGAGACTAAATTAGAGGAGAAAGAAACTATCCAACTAAGCAAAACAATTTGAAAAATAGGAGAAGTAGAAGGATCTAGCTCTAAAGGCACGTTTGATGGAATTTACACAATTGGGAATAAGTTAGTTTTTATTTTGGAATATTTTAAAAATTAACATTGGGTTCTAACCAACTTTATACATCATCAAATTGATTAAAAATATAATATAATCAATCTATATATGTTGATGAGCTACAAGGAAAAATCAAAATGTTGTGAGTCCCTCATAAAGCTTAGTGACACACACTTCCATCAAAACAATGTGGTTGCAAGAGGTTTAAATGTTACATTGAATCACAATGAAAAAAATGGGGGAAAGTATAGTAAAATATCCCTTTAGGTAAAAAATGGAATATTTCATCTCCATTTGAGATATAGTTGATATTAAACCAAGAAGAGTAGGAACAACTCATTTTGATCAGTTTCTCATCCAAAGTGACCTCCTTCTTTCAAATCACACCCTATCTTCAAGGATCTACCTTGGGTGGCTTCAGACTACTAGCTCATAGTGCTCTTTATTGAAGAAATTAGATAAGAGGAGGAGAAGTGGAGGCTCTAATCACATATGTTTGGCTTATATTGGAGGATAGTAATACTTCATATTTCCATAAGTAAGCAAAGGCTAGGCTCTAAATAAATAATTTAATGGAAATAAAAAAGAGGATGGCACAATGTTGAATAACTCTAAAAAGATCAATATGGAAACCATAAAGAATTTTGAGGGACTTTACTTTGAAAATGAAGGAGAAAGTACTAAAACAACCACTACAAAGATTGAAAGCATTCCTCCCCTAATCTCAATGGAATAAAATGATGTTCTAACAAAAGTGATACTGGAAGAAGAGATCAATGAAGTGATATGGGGATTGAAACTAGATAAGGCTTGACATGGATAAGATGGATTTACAACACATTTTCGCAACAATGCTAGAACATTATAAAAATCGATTTCAAAGAAATGTTGAAATTTGTTCAAAAGATTGGGAAATTTGGGGGAAGCACAACCTTTTTGACCCTCTGTTGGTACTCAATTTTTTCATTCAAAAAACACTTAAACCATATCCCTCCTGGTCTTCTTTTTCACCTTTTTCCCTGATTTTCATACACTTTGACCAAATTTTCCTTCAATGTAGAAACTTAAAAGAAGACGAGGTATTCACTATTTATTTTTCTTTTTTAGTAATTAGAAAGTTAAAATGTTTTTTTTTTTTTCATAGTTTTTAGGAATAAATTAATTTTGGTAATTCTTGATTTACTGATATGATCGTATAAATTTCCAGGGAAATAAGGCACATGGGTTTCAATCCTCATTTTCATGACATGGTTTGGTTCCCCTTGGACATGTAGAAGGTGAATTGAAGACCTCTGGTCAATGATCTAGTCAGATGAGTGCCAACAAGCCAAATAACACAACAACAAAGATCCAACATTGAGATTTCTCTAGAACACGAGTTCAAAGTCGAGATCATGTTCTTCAAGGATTGAATTGCCTAAGTTTAGAGGCCATATCACTATCTTATTACTCCAAGAGAGGTATCATAACTCTGTTTGTTATATTTCAGTTTGTATAAATACCAATATGGAGTAGAAGAAAAGATGCCATTGTATACATGAAACTATTGTTTAGCTCTATACAATTTATTTTTTCTCTCTTAATATATTAGTTTGATCTCCAGAAAATAGTAGTCTTGCTATGCATATGCCAACTCTAGAGGGTCCCCATGCATTGGACATGTGGATTATTAATTTTATGTGTGTTTTCTCTATTTTCATTATATAAATTTATGTTTGGTAAATGTTATGTATTATTCTAAGTTTTTTTTTATCTATCAATTATTTACGTTTTCTTTGATATCTCATATTATTTTAATTTGATGTAGCTTAGTTTTAGCTCAAGCTTGAATCTTCGCCCTTGGAGTGGTCTTCAAAGTAATGTTATCAATGTTATCTAGTCACATAGTTGTGATAAAGTGTTGTAACTTGCCTTTCCATTAGTGGGACCATAGTGGATGCTAGTTAAAATATTGAATCATGACCTCATATTTGTCATGTTATTAGTTAAATATCCCTTTGATGATTTTTTTCTAAATAGATTTTCAATCATAATTAACAAACTAAACATATATTGTTGTATGGGCCATTCATCCATAGAGGCAATGAAATCCCGCAACATGATTTTCTACCAATGAAGCTATGATAGACTCAAATTGAAAAATTATGCTTTTCGTTTACTCTATTACATTGTTAAATAGAATTAATGTTTGTAGAGAAATGAAATTTACATTGTAGTAGTCTAGTTTTGAAGGAGGTATTTTTTATTTTTTTTAATTGCAGTATTTGATTTTCATTTCTAACATATTTTGAGATTTGGACTAATAATTAAGTGACACCTTAGGAGAAATACTAAACTAATTATTCACATATAGTGATTGAACTTCACAAGCTTACAGACTCTAATTTATAAATTGGCGTCTCAACTTATGCAAATAGGATTGTTGACATTTTGGTACCATTGTTGAGGAATTGCAATTGGAATTAGCCTTAGGAAGTTATAATTCATTTTCTGCATTTTTCTTTAATATAGATGTTTAGGAAAAGGAGGAGTGAACATAGTAAGACACGAGGTAAGAACCAACACATTCACTTTAGTGAGTGCTCACAAATCCTCTCCTTTTTTTATATATGCATAAGTTAATTAAATATAGGGATAGTAAAGGTTGATATCTAAGAAGAGGAATTACATTGATTGAAACAAATCCTCCGCCCTGCAACTACTAATTTAACTCCAAGAAATCAATGTAGAGAAGTGTAGCAAGAAAGGCTCAATTTGACTTTTCCTTGGTCAAATTGAGAAAATTCAAATTTCCACATTGGTAGAAAACTTGGAGGCAGTTAACTTGTGTGACATGGATCTTGTCACTCAGTTAGCTCAGTAAATTTGAGTTAGAGGTCATGGAGTTTAGTTAAGCACGTGTGATTGCTATTTTGTAGCAATCAAGGTCTATTATTTCCACTTATATTCAGTTAAACTAGTTCTAACAGTTACTGGAATTGGTGGAAGGTCAGTTGTGCAGTGGGACAACAGTCTAACTCAATGATCATCCAGTTAATTGATCAATCAACCCAAAATAGCTAGTGCATGCAGAGAATTCAACTTCCCCATATGTGGTGGAGATTCCAGGGTAGTGTAACATTAGTTGTAGACTAGTCTTGAGTGTACAGTGTTGCATGCAACAAGATGATCAATCCTTAGGAATTGGGTAATTAATTGGAGGAAAATATCCTAAAATATAGGGGCTAATTCCTTAGGATTTGTGCAAGGAAATAAGGGTTCAAGAAGAGGCATAAATTGACTAAGTTTGGGTCAGAGATTCTCATTGAGCAGAGAGATCGGTTATTCACTTACAGGTTGAGCTCAGGGCGAGATAGGAATTGTAATACATTCTCTATTTATATAATTAACGCAAATAGGCTTAAGGGGTTTTAAACAGTTGCTTTCCCCTAGAAAAATACTATGCATGTGTGTTATTTCGTATTTCATGTCTGATATTGTTGTTCTAAATTGTGAATTAATTCCGTAGAGCAGAATTGTGTCTTTTGATTTAGATTAAAATTTCTTGAGAATTTGCAATTCTATCGCCATATTTCTATATGGTATCGAAGCAGGTTTCACATTAGAACAAGAATTTTGAAGTTGTTCCTTAGAAGGTTCGAATTTTCAATTTCAGTGTAGCATGATCTCCTTAGAGTTGGGAAGATGACCTTCAATGGGATGAGATTAGAGTATGCCTTGGAAGGAAACTCAAATTTAATTTCATGGAAGGATCGCATGGAGGCAGTGCTTGATGGCAACATATTGCTAGAACATGTCAAGACAAACATTGCAAAACCAGGATCAAGTGGTGCCAAAAACCTAGCTCAATAAAAGAAAGATGAGCCAAGGCAAGGAGAATAATATTGGAGGGAGTGTGAGACCACATTGTCTCAAATATCCATGGGAAATAAACTCCTTTCACATTGTGGTAGGCATTGACATATTTATTCCAGTATAGCAACGACCATGGAAAACTGGCCCTCAAAGACAAACTTCAAAATATCAAGATGTATAAGAATGACACTATTCCACAGTATCTCAATAGATTTACACAAGTTCGTGATGAGCTTGGAGGGGTTGGTGTGATTGTTGTAGAAGATGACCTGGCAAGCCTAGCTCTTGTAGGAATTCCCAAAAGCTGGCATAACTACTATGAATCAATGAATGGAAGGGAGAAGTTACTAAAGCAAGAAAGGTTGTGATCCGATTTGGTTTAAGAAGAGTTCAAGAGAAATAACTGGGTTGGAACTTCATCCAAGGCAGAGGATGAAGAAAATTTTGCATTGGTTGGAAAGGGAAAGAAGGGAATAGGGATGAAATATCAAACCAAACCAAAATCTAGCCAAGAGGGCGAGAAGAAATACTTTTCCAAAACCAAATGCTTCAATTATCATGAATTCAGGCATTACGCTACAAAGTGTCCACACAAAAATTCTAGCAAGAAGAACTCAGGAGGAGAAGTAGGTGAAGCTTTGGTTTCATAGTTTGAGCTTGAATTCACCCTTGTCATATGCATGGCCAACACAGTGATGGGGAGTGTTTGGTATTTGGACTTCAGTGCTTCGTTCCACATGACAGGGTGTATAGAGTTTTTCAGTGACTTGGAGGAGAAAGATCACCAAATGCATATTGAGTTGGGGTGCGACAGAAGGTACAATGCTACCAAGATTGGTACAATAATCTTTGAGAGGGAGTTGGGATACCCTCTTCACCTCAAAGATGTCATGTTTGTGCCAAGCCTAAAGAATAATCTCATCTCTATTACAATTTTGGAAGAGTGTGGTTATGATGTGATCTTCAACAAAGGGAAATAATTCCCGAGAGACATAGCCACTGGAAAGGTGAAGAAGATTGAGGTTTGTGTGAAAAACCTACTTAAATTTGATGTTGAAGATTGTTATGCATTAAGAAGTAAGACAAAGAAAATGCAGAGTTGCGATATTGGTGAACTTTGGCATGAGATATTGTTGACTTGCATATATGAATAATTCAAGATCTTTTACCAGAAATCCTCTTGATTGTGACAAGGGACATATATATTAATCATCCTAAAATCCATCTCAGTCTCTTTAGAGAAAACATCAACCCTTAATACACCTTCCCCCCAGATATTAGTGAGTTTAACGGCCCTGGGATTATAACCGATCATAATGCCCCTTGAGCGGCCACGAGCATCTAGGGCATGAAAGTGCCATCCAGGCACCAATGCTTCCAAATCGGAGATAATAGAATCACATACACTAAGAGTCTCATGTAAATAAATGAAATCCACCTTCTCTATTCCCAGGAGCCTCCGATGTGCTAGTTTTTTAGTGGGACTAGCCGACCGCGACAATTAAATGATAGACACTTCATGGGGGAACTGAATGCGAGGCATATATTCCTCTAAGGACCTAATCAATGGATAATTGCCTAGCCTCAGCTACATCCAGGCCAACCCTGTGAATAACTTTGGACATATTAGAATGTCTGCCCCGATAGGGTTTGTTAGTCTTCGGGGGAGGTATAATGCCAAGTCCACAACCATCCACAGTTGTAGATTTTTCCAGGGAACACAAATTATATTTGTGACTAGTGCGAGAGTTAGAGGAATCCTTGATTGAAGGGGATGACTTAGGAATATCAGGGGTAGATGGGGGAGGATCATAGTATATAAGAGGGAGGGAAGTGGATGGACAGGTGAGTGGATTAAGATCCCCAACATATATATGATCCCCTGATAGTGATAGACCAGAAAGAGAAGGCTCAAACAAATTAAAAGGAGAAGTGAAAGGGGGAGAGGAGATAGTACTTGGAGATGGCCCGGTGGCTGCTGCTCGTGCTTTGGTGATCCAAGGAGAAGGGGGGTAAGCCAGAGCAACATATTTCCCTTTGTCCAGATCCTTTGATTTTTTCGAGCGAGCCACCACTTTTTGAGTCCGATGTTCCTGAGAGGTAGGAGCCACTTCATACCAGCATTATGATTCGAAGATTATGATGGAGGAGTGGCTGATGAGAGAAAAGGACAATCCTTATAAAGATGGCCAACTTTGTGGCATCATTGACACCTGAAAGGTACTCGTTCATAATAAGGAGTCTGTAGATGAGTAGTGCTTCTCTAATGTATTTTTAGATGTCCCTCCAATCCTTCACGGGTATCAAGATGGATCAAGATGCAAGCAAAGGCCATTTTTCCAATATTGATGAAAGATTTGTCATAATCAAGAAGAGTCCCAAGTGCATTACCTATGCTCTTGAAAATTTCCTCAGACCAAGTATGGAGAGGTAGGCCAGGAAGTCTGACCCATATAGGTCCAGCCCCCAATTTTTCCTAGTCTGGATCAAATAGTAAACTCCATGTTTTAAGAAACACATGAGCCATCTCAATATGCCAGAAATTCGTAAGAACCCAAGTAGCATGTTCTGACCTATGGAAATGAAGCTTAAACCATCCCAGTGACATTATTACCACTGATGGCAAGACCTCCATGATCTGGCCCTAATTCTCTGTGACCCATTTCCTTAAACAAACAATGGTGTAATTGTGACCCCGAACCTGACTAACCAAAACCCGATCAGATGTGTTGAGGACCTCGTCCATCTGTAGCCCGTCCCCAAGAATCAAAGAAATCCCCTTATTACCATCCTTGATGCACTTAGACTTCTTCACACTAGCTTGGATTTTCCCTCTTTAGGGTTGACAATGGCATTAGGAGGGGAGTTCGAAGTGTCATTAACCCTAGTTTCATCATCCTGACCATTTGGTAAGGGGGAGGGTGCCCCTTCAAAATAACCTAATGATGGAGGCAGAGATGCTTGAGGATCGAGAGAAGGGGTTATAGAGGGCGAAATGGAAACCTCTGGTGCCGAGGAAAAAACCCTAGATGGTCCAAGAGCAAAGAAATAAGTAGATGATCCATTCAAGGAAAGGTGGACTACAAAATCGAGAGTCGGTCTAGATGGGAGGGGAGGTTTAAGGAAAGATTCCAAGAAGTGTAGTGATGTAGTGGAGGGTGAGTGATAGTCAGATTGTGGAGGATAGAAATATGCATCAGGTGATCTAGAGCATGAAAAATAGAAGGAGGTACTGGAGGATAGAAGAGATTCGAAGTCCGGAGGGTTAAGGTTTTCTAGGGCAAGTTCCAAAGAAACCCTAGAGACAATGACTAGAGGGATCGATAGATCTCAAGCGACCAGTGGAGCCATAATGGTCTGGAGATGTGGAGGTTCTATCCAGATGGGAATAAATTCGTAGGGGTCTTCAGAGTAATCTACCAACTCCTCATCCATCTCAGTCGACCAAAAGTGATGGATGACCTGCAACTTGATTCAAATCTTCCAATAGTTACCACTATTATCCTCCACAATGTCCTAGGCTGAGCGGAATCGATGAAGGGAACTACAAACCAAGCTTTCAGTTTAGTAGTTGGCCCTACCAAACCAGAGAGGGCTCTTTCTATGAGATCACAACCAAAGAATTGACAAGAATATAAAAGTATTTTAGGCTAGATATGCTAGGCTTAGGTAGGTTTTGAAAATTTAAGGTTTTGAGGCTGGACAAGGGATGAAAACTAGGTTCCTAGGTCAAAGGATCAAAAGGGAAACAACATAAAATATATAAAGGAGCAAGGTAGCAATAGTTTTGTGATGGATTAGGGTTTGTCAGTGTAGTGTAGTGTAGTGTTTAGAAGAAACAAGATGTCTTAATGAGCACGCACATCATGAATTCATTAAGAAAGAAAGAAAAGAACACATAATGATATTCCCATCAAAACAGAGCTTTGTGTAAAGAATTCTGCTTATAAACTTTAAGGAAAACCATTGAAGAACTGATGAATGGAGAGAGAAGATGAATATATTTCATATAAAACTATACTAGAGAAAATAAAACATTAGAAACTCATTGCACATGAATTCCTAGATAATAGTTGCAACTACTCCTTTTATTTCTTGAAAATTCTCAAGCACAAGCTACAAGAGTTCTCTCCTCGGATGTCCAAACCTTCTCTCTGACTGAGAAAATGATACATATAGACCCAAAATAAACAGTTTCCCCACCCTTAGGGGTCGAATCCATGAGTGGTTGAAGAGTCCCTAGGAATATCTCAACCAACAACTGAGACTAAGAAGGTTGAAAAATCTTCATTTAGACTTTGACTTGAGTTTTTCCTCTTTAATGAGGCCTAAGTTTAAATAAAAACAATTTCAAAAGACTAATTAACAACTATAAATCATATTTACATTAGG
The DNA here is from genome assembly GCA_000404065.3 of Pinus taeda. Lineage (NCBI taxonomy): Eukaryota > Viridiplantae > Streptophyta > Pinopsida > Pinales > Pinaceae > Pinus > Pinus taeda. Next base: position 12,619 of record APFE031266064.1, read on the forward strand.
ATTAAACAATTACATCATTTATGTAAGTAAAAAGTCAAACTAGGTCAAACTGACGAAGAAAATTAGCCTCGTGGAAAAAGCATAGCGAATCTAGAAAAAGTGCAGTGTGGTTGAGGAAAAGCATAACGTGAGATTGCAAGCCACTTTTGGAGGCCTTCCTAAACTCTAAATTGAGCTCATGATATCTCATTGGAAATATCCCTCTGTCTAGTTATCCATAAAGCCCTCAAGTACTGAAAATGATGAAGTATAGCTCCTCATAAGTGATGTCTCCTAAGACTGGTCAAAAAGTGTAGCGTGGCCTCCAAAAACAGGGCATAAAGGTGTTTTTAAGGTGGTTTTTGGCCATTTTCACCCAGTAAAAGTTGATGACTTGGGCTTCCATGTGTCCAAAGTTGATGTATGGGTCAAAATCTATTCAACCATCTAGAGTTTTTTTCCATTTGGAGCTCTCCAGGAAAAGCACAACGTGGTCCACGCTACACTTTTGGCAGGGTGATTGTGCCAAAATTTGCCAAATTTGACCAAAAATTTGCAAATGACCAAAATGTTCACCAAAACTTCTCAAAATTTGTGTATAAGGTCCTAATATGTTTTGCTACACTATCATAGATGCATCAACCAACAAATCAAGCTTACCCTTCTCCTTTTGACTGATTAGGGTTTTGCTCAACCTTGCTTTCATTTGTTTGACCTTTGCTCTCAAAATCAAGTTACTTGTATAGTAATGGGCAACCATGTGTTTATACAACCTTTTGTCTCTGTTAGCCCTTCTAAGAAGCTTCTCCAAGTGACAATTTACCTTGTCAAGCCAAAATTCTCTATCTTTATTGATTTCTTTGTCAATGAGCTTTCGTGTAGGGTTGATAGAATTGGGCATCCAACTCTTGAGTTTTGAACCATTTCTCACCAATATTCGATATCCCTGTGGTTGCTTCTATTATGTCAGCTGATATAGTGAATGTCACCCCTGGAATTGTGACTTGATCCTTCTTAAGATGTGTGACAAACAAACTAGTCAACCTAGCATGACATTTGACTTTTTTCAACTTGCTCACAAAACTCAAGGCACCCTACACGCTGAAAACATTGCTTGGAGAGTGGTGAGGACATCAAATCCTGTGTATTGAGGGGTTCATACCTTGGCATTTTCCCACCCTTGTTGTAAGGCCTCCTTTCCTTCTCCATAGTAAACTTGTGAGTGCAAATCCTAGAGGTAAAAATAGGGGAAGGGAATGAGGGAATAGGATGAAGGGGTTAGGGGATAGGAATGGGTGGAGGAAAAATTTATGATATGGGGAGGGATGTTAGGGAACTTATGGAAGTGGAGAGAAGTTAAAAGAGTGAGGGAATATAGCTAGAGAATTTATACACAATCCCAGCTATGAAGGTTGCCAAAAACACAATGTAGGGCTAGGTTTAGGTATAGGAGGTTTTAGGAATGAGAGTGAGGGGGAGTGAGGGATTTAGGGAGTGTTTTTGAGAGTGAGGGAGGAAAAAATGTATAGGAATAGGGTTTTTAGGCTTGCAAACATGAAAAGGAGGGTTTCCCATAGAAAACACAGCAACATAGCTTGAGACCAATTATTTGGAATGTCTTTGGCCATAAAAATGTTTAAGAAGTGGTTGGTGATGAATGTGATCTCTTTAGAAATGAAATGGGTGATGAAATGAGTTATGATGGTCTTTCACAACTTGTAGAAGTCAATTTATTTTCATAGTAGTGGGGTGGCCCACACTATGTCTTTTTCACTTTTGCTTTGGAAACTATGTAGCTTAGGAACATTCAATGCTGTTTTTAGAACATAACTTATTACATCACTTTGAAATGGAATCACATTTAGAAACATAACTTTTTGAGAAAAGGCTACCACTACTCCTTCATTTCCTGGTTTATTGAATGAAATATAGTTTTTATGATTCTAACCCTAATGACCTAATGGAGACACTGAACTGAATGAAGACCATGGTGACATGACTAAGATGATGAAAATGATTTGTTCGATGATGGAACATCCAAATGAGTGATGGCAGTGACCAGAACATGAAAATCATGAAGGAGCAACAATAGACCTAGACATACTAGCCAGTGACCAAATTTTATTTTTAAAACCTAGCGAAATGATTAAAATTTGATTTAAGACCCTTGACACAACCTTGTAAGAGCAAATTTGACCACTGGTGATAGGAAAAATTGATTGACACTAACATTGGCTCCAGCTGGGGTTGGCATCTCCTTCGAGGTGTCAAGAACACTATAGACCATGTAGCCTTATCCATTGGGCATGGAGTCAAAATAAAAAGACCAAACTTGAAACTGGAAATTAACTGACTAGCTGAATTGACTTGACAATAAAAAACATACTGGTGGAACTTACTTATGGCAGCAGACCATCAGGATCTTAGGGCCTTCACCTCAGGCTTCAAATCCTAATGATAACTACCCACCTGTTGAAGATATATATACAATCATGTGAAATGATCCCTCCAGTGTAACCAATCCAGAAGATGGCTACTTATTTGAATTTTGCTTGTACTTTCCTTGAGCAGGTAGAACAAACAAAAGCTAGGCAACTCCAAATTCCATATAGATCCGACACCTGTATTGACGAACTTGGAAAATTCTTCCTCTACTAATGAATGCAATAAACTCACCAGAGGATCATGTAAATCATGCAACATAAGATCTCCTGGATGATTAAAAGCAGTAAAACAAACCTTATTCCAAACTGTTGATTTGTTTATGTGATGAAACTGATCACCTTCATCAATGAATGTTGCAACATCGACCTTCATTACTGGCTGTAACAAATTTTCCATAGCATCCTGAAAATCATGAAAAATTGGTTCTTGTTGATTTAAAGGAAAAAAGAAACATCCTTCTATTGCAACTAGTTGCTCTTCATGATGAATTTTGGCAAGAGTGTGCTATTGGTCTTCAAAAAATTATGAACGTATAGATGGACAAGTTTCATCTTGAAACAAAAGTTCAAGAAATGAAATATTTGAAGAGAAATCTAATTGACACTCCTCATCAATATCTTGGTCTCTTGAACACTGTTGATACCTTCATATAATTCAAGAGAATGAATGTGATCTTTATCAATTGACTGTTGATTAATATTATATTCAGTCAAAGAAGACCTTGTTTGCTGGAAATTTTCCTGAATACAATTTTCTTCTGCAAGATGCTTTAGAACAAACTCTTCTCTTCCACTGCTCTTTTCTTGATCTTTGAAAATTTGAACAGTTTCAATTTCAGCTGCATAAACTGTTGTCTGTTGGGGATGTTCTTGTGGATCATAACACTGCTGCAAATCAACAAATGATTCTTCAATGATATGCTCAATTACCTTTACCCGATGATTGGAAAGAGGACTTTTTTCGACAACCACATTGCTAATGTGTACATCCACAAGATCTAAAATAATCTGTTCTTTTTCATTATTTTCCTCTTTTTGATTAGTTTCAGGCTGCTGAATTTATTCCTTAACCTCTAGCTGATCAATGTGTTGTATTGCTGCAAAAATTGTTTCTTGTGGGGAATTTTTATGAGCCCCTAGACAATATTCATCATCTATTTCTTCATCAATCAAAGAGGAGGTTACTGTGTGCTGAGTATGATATTGTGTATCAAAGTGATTAGCTTCTTTAGATTGTTGTTGGAAGGAAAAACCATAGAAGGATCCAATGATCTCTTCATCAGCCATACATTCGATATCATCAATATTTTTAAGATATGTAATAAAACCTTCACAATAATAACAACAACTTTGTAAAAGAGACTTCCCATAATGCTTGGTGAAAACTCAGTGGAAATCTTTAAGAGAGTATAAGTTACCTGGGTTTAACCCTTCATACCATGATCTTGCTTTTCCTTCTAGGGTAGCCATAGCCATTTTCATCATACAATCCTCATGAAGCCTAATCTCAAGCTTATGTATATGCCAATGAAATTTTATTAGATGTAGAATAACTTCATCCTCGTTTCCATCTATGAATTTGGGCAAATTGGTTTGCCAATCTATGTAAGGAATTCGATTTGGAAGACTAGAAATGTGAGCACGATTCATAGGAGCATACCTTCGAGTAGTTGAATCCATTTTGAAAATAGTTAAGTCACCAAGAAGTTCTTCGAACCACTAGTTTTTGAACAATGGAGTCGCCATGAAAATTCTAAACCTTTGGATTCTTTGACACTGAAGTCGCCAGGTGAAAGATGCACAACCTTTCTTGTGTCTGATCACTGTTCACCATCCACAAATCCGATCTAATCCTTGTCATTATTTCCCAAGGAAGATATGATCTTTCATTCCTTGACAACAAGGCCAAAATGTTATCCTCCACAATGTCCAAGGCTGAGAAGAATCATCAGAGGTAACCACAGACCAAGCTTTCAGTTTAGTAGCTAGCCCTACCAAACCAGAGATGGCACTCTCTATGGGATCACAACCAAAGAATTGACTGGAATATAAAAGGATTTTGGGTTAGATATGTTAGGCTCAGGTAGGTTTCAAAAATTTAAGGTTTTGATGATGGACAAGGGATGAAAACCAGGTAACTAGGTCAAAGGATCAAAAGGGTAATAACAACAAAGATATAAAGGAGCAAGGTGACAATAGTTTTGTGATGGCTTAGGGTTTGTTAGTGTAGTGTAGTGTAGTGTAGTATTTAGAAGAAACAAGATGTCTTAATGAGCATGTATATCATGAATTCATTAGGCAAGAAAGAAAAGAACACACAATGATATTCCCATAAAAAAAGATCTTTGTGCAAAAAATTCTGCTTATAAACTTTAAGGAAACTGATTGAAAAACTGATGAATGGAAAGAGAAGATGAATATATTTCATGTAAAACTATAACAGAGAAAATACAACATCACAAACTCACTACACATGAATTCATAGATAATAGCAACAACTGCTCCTTTGATTTCTTGAAAATGCTCAAGCACAATCTACAAGAGTTCTCTTCTCAGATGTCTAATGGATAAGACTAATTACCCACACATGTGCAAATTGTCAACAGATGAGACTGAGACTAAAGATAAAATGACAAGACAAAGGTATTATTGATAAAAAGAAACCAGAGACAAATACTTTTCAAAAGATTCTCCTTCCATACATTGCATCAGTGGGTTTTTCTTGTCACAACCCATTCTTAGTTTAGTCTGTCGATATCATAAGAAAAAATGATTATTCATCCCATGATCCCAATTCCTTCATATCATACAATATTAGCTTCAATATGAGATTGTTGGTTTAAGCAAAAGTAGTCATGCAGTCTTGGATTTATGGAGTCAAATTGAAGGGATGCCTACTACAACCCTAACCCTAACTAGTGCATTGAGCCCCCTAAACATATTTGAAGAAGGTAGAGACAAATACTTTGCAGATGATTCTCCTTTACCATGTATCCTTTAGTGCAGGATAATTTGAATGATTTTCATAAAAAGATCATTAATAATCTGATCATTCATGGATTGCATCTCCTTCTGTGTAGGTGTTTCCATACTCTGCACTCGACAAAAACCCAAAACCACAGGAGCATGTATGAAATGTTCAAGCAAACAATGTACACAATTGAAGCTTCTGAACCTTGATTCAAATATGTTAGTCATAAACGATATATGGATATCAAACCCACTTTAGAAAACAAATTTGGGTCAAAAAATAAATAATTGGATATTCAAAGAAATACACTTGGGTCTTGAACAACCCAGTAAAGTTGTTGCACGAACCTTGCTTTTGAAGAAATGACATTACAGAACCAGTGACCCTTGAGCCTTCCACAGCCCAAAACCAACTTCAACCCCTTCCTCCCCCCCCGTGCCCCCAACATCGCTAGTGATTTCCCCACCATCTATGGATTGAAGATTGACAACCTAATGTGTTTGAGAGATATTTTATGGATTGGAGACTAACTTCAACACTCATAAAAACCATAGATGGAATTACTTCTACAAATACCTATGCAAATAAGGCTATTTACAATATAACATTGTATAGAGAGCATATGTTCCTTCAATATGCTAATGGGTTGAACTATGAAGTAATACACAATTAAATATTACCATAGAGGTTATGTTTACCCCTTAAATTATCATACTGAACAACATTCAAAGAGTAAGAGAGAGCATTTTTAATCAAGTGGCACACTTATAAACCAATTAATAAATGAATCATTAATATTGGATAGATAGGTGGTACCCATTTTTTGATGATATTTTACATAACAACAAATAAATGCCATTATATGTTTTTGAGAAAAATATAAGCAAAGTTTGTGCTAGAGAAACATATTAAATATTTTTAATGCCTCATACTTCATGGGGTTGGTTTAGAGAAGCCACAACATCAACATAATGTGAGGCACATATATCCAAACTTCCTATTCCCTCCATCTTTTGGTGTTTACTAGTAAGCTATATAGTTTTCCTTTTTTATCATACATTACACCAATTTTAATCCATATTTAATCTCTTCCTTGTATTAGATTCCAAATCTTACCTCATTTTCCTAAAGTCAAAACACTATATTCGTCATGGTTGGTATTGATAGAAAATTAATAAGATTATATCACCTATCTCATAAATTAGATATTTTTCCAATTATAAATTATCAAATAACGCATGAATTATTATTATTATTATTTAAAATATAATACATCATTTTTCATCAACAAATTTTTTTATACAATTTCTCATCAACTACCGTTTCTGTGAAGTTTTAATCAATGTTAAATTCTTCAAGTGAGAATATCAACAACTATTGATTTTTGTTCCAACGAAAAATATATGGTGTTGCATGATTTCTTATCATAACAACGTTAATGTAAAAAATGTAATTACTTAATTTTATTGAAATTGTAATGATGATTGTTTTTCCAGTTCAGTCGCAATAAACATTATTTATTGACACGTCATCACTACACATTCAACCACCTAACTTGAATGTAACGCAATTAATGGAATGATTTGAGTAGTTATGGATATGTAAGAACTTATTTTTTGGAAGTGAAATTGTTATCTTTCTCACTGTGCAAGGAAACACTAACTAGTTATGTAAACACTTGTAAGTAGTGTGATTTTTTGGAAGTTTTTTTGGTGGGGTTTTTTTTTGTCTAATTTCTCTAAAATCTGGTAGGAATGTATTGAAATCACAAGTTTGATGAGTAAATCCTGCACAATCGAAGTGCTGTAAGGGTTTTTGAGGATGAATCCATATATACAGTGAAAAATCTAGTTTAAATGACACAAATCAAGATTTCACCTTAATTTTTTCAGTTGAATTTCGACACGGAAAAGTCCAAAAAATTACACTAAAAACAACTCCATTTTCATTACTCCATTTTGAAAGATAAAGTAATTTGTGTTGATTGATTGAGTTGCATGCTTGATCATCTGGCTAATTGTAGAGCAAGGGCCACTCTATATAAACTTTGTTCACTAAATAGATTTCTTTCTGGTACATAGTTTATTTTATTTACTATATTTCTTTTTGGTACATGGTTTATTTCTATTTACTGTAGCCGATAGTCTGTGGTTAGTTTATTTTAGTTTGTTGTAAGTATCTTTTTATAATAGTATAGATAGTTTAATTTTGTTTGTTGTTATTTTTCTATAGTAAAATAAGTAGTTTATTTCCAATTTTTTAATTTATTTCTTATAGCAGAATTAGTTTATTATTGAGTTACCATGCATAGTTTTATGAGAGTGGATTATTTTGCTTACTATCTAAGGATAACTATAAAATTGTATAAAGAAACCCAGTAAAATTTGTAAAAAAATAGTTTTATAAGTAAATAAAAAACTAAATAATTTATAAATCTAGAATGTACATATAGTGCATAATATTTTGCAAGTTTTATGATCTTGGATTGATAAATAAAGTATGGTTCTTGTTAAGCTTAATTATATACATTGCTAGAGCTTGTCACTTTTTGGTGTCATTGCTAATGAAACACTAATATTTGGAATCTTTTATTTTATATTTAGCATTAGGAATTCAATGAGTATGAATAAGGAGAGAGATAAACTTGGAAGGTTTCTTTCTAAATCTCCTCCCAACACTAGCTATAAAAGGCTAGAGAAACAAGAACATTTGCTTCAACACCAAGATTTGAATTTAATCGAAAGCCTAGTTAGCTTTAGCACTATTTCATTTTTGTATATACTAAGTGAGGAAAATAAAACTTGCAATAAAAACTAGTAATGATATTACACGCTATAGTAGTTTTTGAAAACCAATAATGACTATTATTACCATAGAAAATTTTGAAAAAAAATAAAAAACTTATAATGAAAACTAAAAATCTTATTGAGCCCTATAGTTTTTTTTTTAAAATTATAAATGACAATTTTCACCAAAAAAAAAAAAAAACAAACAAACAAACACTTATAGAATTTAGGAGTAATATACATGATCACATATTATTCATTATTGCTCTAGAATTTTTTTGCAACCATTATTACAAAACGTTTTGAAAACAATTTCTACATAAATTCTTCACATTCACTATGTTGAGAATCCATCAACAAAGTTTATGAATAAAGTCTTGACACTCACTATGTTGACAATCCATCTACATAATTGCATAAAGTGTCGACATTACTATGTTGAGAATCCATTAATACAATTGTTGCATCAAGTCTTGACAACTACCAAATCTAGAGCTAGTTATAAGGTATTGCATATGGTTTCAACATCAATTATACCAAGAGTATAATCATAAAATTGCTACTAACATTTTCTACAATAATATAGCTAATAGGATTGATTGCAACAACATGACAATATAGCTAATACGATTGATTGCAACAACAACAAAATGGCATGTGTTATACAAATTCTCAGTAGCAACACAAAAACAAATTTTCACAACTACACATACAACATGTTAGGTAATTTGTTAATTTTCCATGCAAAACTTGTTTTTTTCACGTGTTCTAACCATTAATTTGTTCAGATTCAATCACTCTTCCATAATCTATATACCAGCCTAGATCCATCTTAACCGAGAATCTATCAGGCGCCAAGAGGGATCAAATCTCTTGAGGTGCAAACCTCTTTTTTGAGTGCAAAACTTGAGGAAAGGTTTGCACCTCGAGAGATTTGATCCCTCTTGATGCTTGCTAGATCTAGGGTTAAGATGGATCTAGGCTAGTTTCAGTTGTGTGCGGTCATACAAAATTTGTTGAACATCTAATTATTTTGATCATTTTAAATATGCTAAATATCTCTAAGATTAATTTGGTCAATTTAATTTTAAATTTGCTTAGTTACCTCAGTTTGTTGAGATGAGAGAGATTGTTAGTAACTTTGATGAAATAAAATTTTTAAGTGCAAAGTGGCAATATAACAATGTTGAATGATAGAAAATGTGAATAATAAGAATATAGTCAATTACAAACAATCTTCATTGCGATCAATCTGAAACTATTTTCTTCTACTGTTCTTATTGTCACACATATTGGTTATTTTCTATTACCACATTTGAATGCAAAGTGATTAACAATGTTGAATAATGGAAAATGGGAATAATAAGAATGTAGGCAATTACAGATAGTTTACAGTTTCAGGAAGAAGACATTTCGGGTAAGTGAACATTTTATATAGGATGAAAATTCAAGTATTGTATTTATCGTTGAAATACTGTAACACAAAAGTCAATTCACACCATGAATAATGTTTATGTGCTTACATTGAGAGAGATAGTGTGTATGTTTTGGGGGTGAAATAGAGATATAGATGGCATGGGGGGTGGGGTGGGGGGGAGGAGGGAAGAAGAGAGAGGCAAATATAGGGAAGGAGGAAGAGATATAGATATGGAAAGAGAAGTGTTAGAGAGAGAGAAAAGGGGAAGAGAGAGAAGGAGTGGAAAAGGGAGGGGGAGAGAGAGATATCGATAGATATGAAGAGAGCGTGTGTATGTTTGGGGGGTGAGATAGAGAGATAAAGAAGGATAGAAAATGGGAGATAGAGATATATATGGAGGGGGAAGAGATATGTTTACACTGAAATCAATGCACATTATTAATCCAATTACTTTGAAATTAATGTACATCATACATCCAGTTGCATCAAATCAGAAATCAACATCTACACTGAAATCAATGCATCTAGTGCAAACAATCAAATAGGATTAGAAATCAACATCTATGCTAAAATCAATGCATGTAGTGTAAACAATCAAATAGGATTAGAAATCAATCTTTACACTGAAACCAATGCATCAAGTGCAAGTAATCAAATAAGAGTAGAAATCAACATCTACATTGAGATCAATGCATCTAGCATACGCTATTAAATAGAATTATAAATCGACATCTACATTGAAATCAATGCATCTACTGCAAGCGATCATATAGCATTAGAAATCAATATCTACACTAAAACTAATGCATCCAGTGCAACTAATCAAATAGGAGTAGCAATCAACATCTACATTGAAATCAATGCATCTAGTGTCAGGTATTAAATAGGATTAGAAATCGAAATCTACAGTGAAATCAACGCATCTAGTGCAAGCGATCAAATACAATTAGAAATCAATATCTACACTAAAACCAATGCATCTAGTGCAAGCAATCAAATAGGACTAGAAATCAACATTTACATTGAAATCAATGCATCTAGTGTAAGGTATTACATAAGATTAGAAATAGACATCTACACTGAAATCAACGCATCTAGTGCAAGCGATCAAATAGGATTAGAAATCAACAACATTGAAATCAATACATCTATTTTAATGAAAAACCAAAATATTCATGACTTTCTAGATCTAACTTCTATGTTTGTATTTGTTTCCTTGCGTCTCTTTCTTCTTCTCTCTCTCAATCTTCCATTTTGTGTCTATCTTCCTCCCTCTATCCTTCTTTTTCCCCCTCCCTCTCTCCTCTATCTCTCTCTTTCCACCTCTCCCTCCCTTTCTCTATATTTCTCTTATTCCCTCTCCCCCCTGCCATCTATATCTATACCTCCCTCCATCTCTCCTTATTTGTTTCTCTGTCTTAGCCGCCTAAACACATGTCATGCTCTCTCTCTCTCTCTCTCTCTCCTCCCTCTTTCTATATATATATATATATATATATATATATATATATGTCCCTATGTCTCTCCTTATTTATATCTCTATATCAGTTTGCATACACACACTCTCTCTCTATATATATCTATCTCTCTCTCTCTCTCTCTCTCTCTCTCCACGTCTATCTATCTTCCTCCCTCCCTTTCTTTGCCTCTCTCTTCTTCCCTCTTTCCCCCTCTCCATCTATATCTTTATCTCCCCTTGTCTCTCCTTATCATCCCCAAAACATACACACACACTCTCTCTCTCTCTCCCTTGTCACTCCCTCTTCCTCTCCACCTTTCTCTCTCTATGTTTGTCTTCCCCTTCCAACTCCATCTCTCTCTCATCCCTCTCTCTCTTCTCTCTCAAGTCATCTCTCTCTTACTTCCTCTCTCTCCCTTTCTCTCCCACCTCCCTCTGTTTATGCCCCCTATCCCCCCCCATCACACACTCTCTCTCTCCACCCTCCAACTATGTCACTATCTCCCTCTCTCTCCCCTTATCGCTCTCCCCCTCCATATCTATGTCACCCTATCTCTCTCTCCCCCTTATTTCCCTATCTCTATCCTCTCCTTTTCACTCCCTTCCCTAGTCTCCTCTCTTCCTCATTCCATCTTCATCTCCCTTATCACTCCCTCTCTCTCTCTCTCCACCTCTATTTCTCAATGTCTTTGATTTTCCCTCCCTCTCTTTCCCCCTTCCAACTTCATCTCTCTCTCCCCTCTCTCTCAAGTCCCCTCTTTTTTCCTTCATCTCTCTCCCTTTATCTCCCACCTCCCTCTATCCCCTCCCTCTCCCCCTCCATCACACACGCTCTCTCTCTCTCCACCCTCCAACTATGTCAATATCTCCCTCTCTTTCTCCTTCTCGCTCTCCCCCTCTCTCTCCCCTCCATATCTATGTCTCCATGTCTCTCTCTTCCCCTTCCCCTTCTTTCCCTATCTCTATCCTCTCCTTTTCTCTATGTTCCCTCATCTCCTCTCTCTCTCATTCCATCTTCATCTCTCCCTTGTCACTCCCTCTCTCTCTCCACCTCTATTTCTCAATCCCTATGTTCTTCCCTCCCTCTCTTTCCCCCTCCAAATCCATCTCTCTCTCCCTCCTTCTCTCCTCCCTGCACCCCTCCTCTCTTTCTTCCTTCCTCTCTCTCATTGTCTCTCCCATCTCTATGTCTCTCTCCCTCAATCTATTCCCCCTCCATCTCTCTCTCTCCCTCTCTCTTAAATATGATCGCATTGTATTTTATTTAAGAAAGTATCTAAATAAAAATAAAATAAAATAAACATAATTGGTTATAAAATATTAAACCTATATTTTGGATCAATCAGTCAAATAAAATATAATAATAAAAAACTTAAAAGAATCACGCGGTATTTTTTCTCTTCATTGTTAGTCATTTTTCTTTCTCTCTTTGCTCAGATCTTTGTTTAAAATGTATTTATCCTAGTTCTTTATAAAATTATTTATATTATATATCATTGTTAGTCACTTTTTTTCCTCTCTTTGCTTGGATCTTTGGTTAAAATGCATCTATCATGGTTCCTCTTTGAACTTTAGTCACTCCGGTTATCTTATATGGATGTGAGGTTTGGGGTTGTAGCATCTCTAGAGAATCCTGGAGAAAGATTGAGCAAATCTAGAAGTGTTTTATAACATATAACCTCAAAATTAAAAGCAACACACCCTATCCTATTCTCCTTATAGAAGTGGGTCTTTCCCCTATCGAGAGCCTAGCTATGACTAGGCTTCTGTTGTACAAGCATAAACTCAATAACATAGAAGACCATAGACTTCCTAAGCTAGCTTTAAATTCCAGCCAAAACCACCTAAGGATCAAACGAGGTTGGTATAAAGACACCAGGGCCTGGTTAAACCATTGGGAAATCGACGAGAATGTTGCATTGCAAAACATTAATCACATTAAAAATATTGTTACTTCTAAGTTCAAAGAAAAAATGTGGTGTGAGAAAGATTTAGCAAGTAAAAGAAAATTAAGATATTATAAGGATGTCAGCAACCCCACTCCAGAAGATCAAAAGTATCTCTCTGTTTTAACTAGCTCAAAGAAGAAAATTAATATAGCCAAGATTAGAACGAACTCTCACGAGCTCCATAGTGAAACGGGTCGTTGGGCAGTTCCTAAAACACCATGGATGGAAAGGTTCTGCCATCTCTATGAGAATACGAACATCCAAGATGAAACTCACTTCCTCTTAGAGTGCCCTGCCTACAACCACATTAGATCTCAGTTTCAAAATTTTTGTTGCAATACTGACCTTCCTAGCCTTTTACGTTGTCAAAATTATAGTGACCTCCGGAGGCTTCTCTCCAAGCTTTTTTAGCATAGGAATAAAATCTTAAATCAAACTAAATAATTTGTTTCTTTAGGTCCGACAGACCAAAGTTTGGTCTCAATGGACATTAACCATCATCATCATCATCATCATATATAAAAGTATTCTCATTTTTAATTTATTAAAAGCTCGATTTAATCTCCATGGGAATATTTTTAGTAGTTATGAGGATGGTGGGTTTAGATATACCTCAAAAGTAATTATAACCTTTTTGCTTTTAGATTTAATTAAAAAATATTATAAAATTAAATTAAAATGAAGTATATGTAAAATATTTTGATTTTGAAATAAGTTATGGTTTTGGGCATGTGGTATTGATAAGCCATGGTATTGGCCATGGTATTGTAAAGAATAATTAAAAGCCTAGATCCATAACATAATAATCAAAATAATAGATAGCCCATGGCATTGATAAACCATGGTATTATGATTTTCTTCCCTCCCTCACTCCCTCCCTCTCTCTATCTTTCTCTTCTGGGTATTGGTCCATGGTATTGTAAAAAAGCCTATTTAAAAGTTAATAATCTCTAAGGTAAATATTCATGATTATTTTATGCAATCATTCTTTTAATTTATATAGTAAAATGGATGTTAATTTATAAGTGCTGTTTATATGTTATATTTTTAATGTGATGAATTTTCTATTCTTTGCATTGAATTAACCTTGTTTTGTTCCGTTGATTTAAGAGATGAAATATGAGTAAAGATGTTTAATATTTTACCTAATTTTGAATTTTAAAGTGTCAATTTTTTTTTTTGTTGAAGGTGAATTTATGAACCATTCAAATTCAAGTATATGAAAGAAGAACATTAAACACATAAATATAATATATTATAAAAAACATAGTTATATTTAATAATTAATCTTTCTCTCTCATTTAAGAGTAATCTCTAATTACACGACATACCTGTTAGCTGATTGGCGTCCTAATATATATATATTAGTATATGCATCCTATATGTTATGAAAGCCATGCATTGTGAGTTGTTGACCCCAATCTAAAGATTCCATTTATATATATAGCGTATAATTCTATATTATTAAATAATGCATGTTATATTTTAATAATTAATCTGTCTATTAATAAATTAAAAGTTATATTTAATTTAAAGATTTCAATTATATATAATTTAAGATTCAAGCTAATATTTTGGCTGACATTAGTAAAAACTATTTTTATTATTTTTTAAGAACGTGACATACTTACACATCGAGGTCATACTTGATTGTAAAATGAGCCTCTCGGCATAATGTTCATAATAGAGTCTCATCATATAGATGGATCGTTGAAATAAACGTGAGAAGAAGTACTAATAAATTGTGTTACAATAACTTGAATATGGTACTTGAAGAATAACATTGTAGAAATTGCGGGTGACAATTCTTTTTATTTGTTATTCAATACTATCTATAATAGTGTTTTCTCAAATAAAACACATTCTCGTCAAAGCCTTTTAATTATATTGTGTCAAATGAAACACATAGCCATAAGAACCTTTTCTTATTAAAATTGATCTTTCAAACTATAATTCTTGATATTTATTTTCTTTTCACTGCCGTGAAAATTCTAACTTCGAACTCAATCCTCCTACCTATTGAAAGCCAATTGCATATTCAACAAAATCAAAGAAAAATTATTAAAATGAGTTGTCTATAATGCGATTTTTTGGAGATTTAGGTGACGAAATTTGGCGGAAGAAATTGAGGTTAAATCTTGATTTGTTGTAGTTGAAATGGTTTTTTCACTGCATATTTGGATTCAACACCCTGAAAAACCCCTGGGATGCTTTGATTGTGCAGAAACTAGCTATCAAACTTGCGATTCGAATAAATTGCTGCCAGATTTTGACCAGAAAAACCCACCAGAAAAGCTTTCAAAAAGTCACATTATAAACAACTGCCTATTAAAATAAGCCAATTGCATATTAAAAAAAAACCATTAAAATAATGTTGTTCGACCTAAATGCAATTAGCTATGTAATAAATAGCCTCCTCATGAAAGGTAAATGATAGCAAGTCATGTATGGTTTATCAGGGCCACACTAAGTGTTACACGGAGCGGAAAAAAAGTTTCCATAAATATGGAAAAAAAATGTATTAATATCAATTTCACATTGTCAGGTTTAATCTGAATAACCCCTTAAATAACACAGATTATTTCTATGAAAAAGTTTGGCTCAATCTAGTGTTAAGCCTTATTGTGTCACACCCATCCAAAATAAAAAATTACTCAACATATTCAATCTCAACTAATCGAAAGACACTGATATAAGTGATAAAAGCTATACACTATTATTCGATGATTATTATTTAAAAGAAATAGTTGGGGCTTCTTGTTGCAATTCACACCTA